>SZWC01027809.1:4224-29420 GCA_023375785.1 Penium margaritaceum | reverse complement strand
AGACGGAGCCGGGCCAGGGGAAGCGAGTAATAGTGGTTTGCTGTCAGCACCAGCAGCAACAGCATCTGCCTCCAAACTGCTGAATGAGCGTGTCTTCTGGGACTTCAAGGTGCGTGTACACCAGCCTATTTGCTAAAGTGACACTGCTCCTTTTGTCCTTTCATGTTTGGCTTCTGTTTGTGTGTCAAATACGGAGGAACGCTTCTGCGGATCGTTGGACGGTGGCATTGATCTCGAACTTGCGTTGACAAGCTCATGTTGAGGTTGGGCAGGGAGGGCAAAGGTGGTCCCTGGCCTGTGCTTTGCCTCCCTTCCAAGGTACTTGGTTTGACTTTGCCTTGGTGAGGACCAGTTTGGTAACAACAAAAGGGCTCAAAACTGGCATGGGAGAAGGGGGTGGGGGGATGGCGTTCGGCCATGGGCAAGGTTCTGAGTGCGGGGGCACGAAGGAAAGGGAGAGCTGTGACTGGCAAGGTCAGACAAAGGCAGAGGTGGGTAGAGCAGCAAAGGCAAGCTGAGTCTGCAAGCTTTGCCAGTTATGTTTCACTTAGTCTGATTCTGGCGTATGGCAAGCCCTGTGAGCATGGACATCATGGATGTGTGGGGCATGGACATCATGGATGTGTGGGTATGGACATCATGGATGTGTGAGTATGGACATCATGGATGTGTGGGGCATGGACATCATGGATGTGTGAGTATGGACATCATGGATGTGTGGGGCATGGACATCATGGATGTGTGAGGCATGGAATGATAACTTTGGGAAGGTACTTGCGGGCAGTCATGTTTTGTGCGTTGCATGTTGCGACATCCTTGGTGGTGCCCTTAAATGTGTATGTGTCTGTGGTGTCCTTGGACATGCTCTCACGCGTCCTCCCTGCAGCTGAGCGAATGGTGCGTTCGTGCCGCAGCGGCGCTGACATCAGCATCCAAGACGGAAGACCGCTTCGGAGTGGCTCAGATGTGCGGGTGCCACAAGAAGGTCCTGTCGTCGCTCCTCTCTGCCCTCCTCGCCATGGAACAGCTCTCAGCCGCTTCTTCCTCTACTCCCTCACCGCATCCCCTCAGATCGCTCTTTTCCTGGAGTGCCACATGGCGGAGCCTGATTGGCTCGAGCAGCATGACCGGTGGTGGCAGTTCAGATCGTGGCACCAGGTGGTGGGGCTGGTGGCCGACATCGGCAAGTCGAGGTCGCAGAGGAGAGTACCGATACGGAGGTGGTGGGCCAGGTGCTGTGTCTGTGGATGCACGAGCACTGGCCATGGCTGATGTCCTGAGAGTGAGTCTGTACCGCATAGTCGCAACTTTTGGGGATGAGCTCGGATTATTGGGAGCTGGAGGGCTGGGCGGAGAGGCAGCAAGCCGAGGGGTGTGCGCGGTGTGGCTGCCTGAACCAGGCTCACCTCCACCTTTGTTTGGCTCTCATGATTTGCATCTGTCAAAGTTGCAAACCTTTCTGGAAGGTTGTGCCTGAGACTTCATGGCCCTCTTAGAAATGATGTAAAATCACAATAGTTTGTGTGAGTGCTGCTTCATCAATGTTTCATGAATGGTTGCAAAATTACAGACAAGGCCCCGCGTCTTGCTACAGGGAACAAAATTTAAAATGACATGTGGAAAGTGCTCATATGGAAGGGCAGTAGCGATGAGTCTGCTTTTGCTCGGAGTGGAACGCACGGCTTTCAATTGATAGGTTGTCCAAGACTGTGGTCGATTTCCTTCACTAAGTGGCAGAAATCAATTCAAGGATCACCCTGCCTTTGCACTGAAAAAGTGCGTAGAAGCTTCCTAGCAACACAGCCGCTGACCGGGCGTCAGTGCCTGATCAGACGGTGACGACAGTCACAGGTCCTACACACAACGGCAAGGGTTTGGCTAGGAGACACAAGGCACAGTGTCAGAATGCTTCAATATAGCATATGCAGAGAGAAATGACAAATGCCAGGTTCATGGCATAAATACCTACCGCGGCGCACGGCGGGTGTCGCACGCGGCAGTCCAAAAGTTGTCCTAAAACCGGCCCAAAACAACTCTGCGCACACATGTCCGAATGCTAAGCCGTCTGAACCTAGACGTGCATAATCAAAAGACGGACGCTACGACTGGTCACATGCATGCATCCATCGACAGACGGAGGACATACAATGTACAAACATGCAAATAGGCCTCATGGCCAGTCCGCCGAAAGACGCCTGCAAGACGTAGAAAACACAGCAAAGAGTCCCGGTGGCATCTGGGGCTCTGGAACACTGGTCGGTCAGCTCCAAGCTAGAAGTCAGCCGCCTGTCGTCACGCCGGTGTCACCAGGGCCGACTGCCTCAGGGATCTGCACGAGTATGGACACGGCCGAGTGGTCACAGTAAACTGTACAGGAACGACACAAAGCACAACACTCCCCTATGACCCGATGGTACGCATGTCCATGTTGTGCTTTGTGCCGTTCCTGTACAGTTTACTGTGACCACTCGGCCGTGTCCATACTCGTGCAGATCCCTGAGGCAGGCGGCCCTGGTGACACCGACGCGACGACAGGCGGCGGACTACCCGCTTGGAGCTGACCGACCACTGTTCCAGAGCCCCAGATGCCACCGGGACTCTTTGCTGTGCTTCCTACGTCTTGCAGGCGCCTTTCGGCGGACTGGCCATGAGGCCTATTTGCATGTTTTTGCATTGTATGTTCACTGTCAGTCAATGGATGCATGCATGTTACCAGTCGCTACGTCCGTCTTTTGATTCTGCACGTCTAGGTTCAGACGGCGTAGAATTCTGACATGTGTGCGCAGAGTTACGGCCAAAACAGTGGTTTTGGGCCAGTTTTAGGACAGCTCTTGGACTGTCGCGTGCGACACCCGCCGTGCGCCGCGGCAAGTATTTATGCCTTGGACCTGCAAGTTGTCATTTCTCTCTGCATATGCTATATTGAAGCATTCTGACACTGTGCCTTGTGTCTCCTAGCCAAACCCTTGCCGTTGCGTGTACGACTTGTGACTGTCGTCACCGTCTGACCAGGCACTGACGCCCGGTCAGCGGCTGTGTTGCTAGGAAGCTTCTACGCACTTTCTCATGGTATCAGAGCAGTGAGACAGTTCTCACTGAGCTGCGCAGCAGAGACGCAGCAGAATAGCAGCAGTGAGCCACCGCTGCAGCAGAGTTCTCTGGGATCTGTTGGAGACGGCTGGTCGCCGTCAACGTATCCCACCCACCACGTGAGATCGCAGCTGCAGAGGCAGCAGCAGCAGCGTCTACCGCCACGCAGAGGTGTGTGGCGGCCGCAGTGCGTGCAGCCGCCCTCCCACAGCTGCAGCAGCAGAACAGCAGCAGCAGAGGCGGCGGCGGCAGCAGCGCAGGAGCAGCGGCCGCAGCAGCAGCGTGGCAGCAGCGGCGGCAGCAGCAGCGCAGCAGCAGCGTCGGCAGCAGTAGCGCAGCAGCGGCAGCGGCACAGCAGCAACAGCGGCAGTCGCGGCGGCAGCAGCAGCGCAGCAGTGGCAGTTGCAGCAGCGCAGCAGTGGTGCGCGGCGGCGGCAGCCAGCAGCAGCTGCAGCGCGTAGCAGCAGCCGCCGTGCGCAGCAGCAACAGTAGCAGCGCAGCCGCTGCTGCCACCGCTGCACACGCAGCTACGCAGCTGCTGCTACAGCTGACAGCACAGCTGCAGCAGCAGCTGGGCGGAAGCTGCTGCGCAGCTTCCGCAGAGCTGCCGCGCGTAAGGCTGCACACCGAATCCGGTTCGCGAATCTGAAGCTGGATTTGGATTCGCGAGTCCGAATCCACTGCTGGATCCGGATTCGCGAATCCGAATCCAAGATTCGCGAATCCTTGTGGATTCACGAATCTTGGAAAATCCTTTGGTGTGATTTTAGTCTTTAATGTATCCAAGACGATACACGGCTGCTAAAACAAAATCGAATGACTTCTGGTGCAGCTCCCATTCTTTTCACGAGGGATGGGGCAGTGCCCTGATGGCTGCGGAAGCCAGGCCTGCCAGTCAGGTCGGAAGCCAAGCCTCGATGACCTGGCATGTCCAGTGGACAAGCCAGGTCATCAGGTCTTTGTACGCCCGCCAAATCTGCATAATGAACCTGAATGGTGCACAAGGAATTGCTGCACGCTGGTGGAAAGCTTGCGAGCAAGTGGCAAATACCTTGTCGCTTGTTTCGTGCATGTGTCAGGCCGTTGACCTGACAAATGCACGATATGGCCACACACGCGGCCAGTAACTTCCGGGGGTTTGAAACTTTGGAAGTTGAATTCATCAACGCCATGGCTCGGGTGTGAGCAGGACCAGCTCCATATTTTTCTCCCCCCCCCCTCCTACTTCACCCACTATTCCCTCCAGGATTCGTTGGTGGATTCCCGAATCCCAAATGAGACCCGACCCTGGATCCAGATTCGTGAATCCGGATTCGGATTCAGGATTCGTGAAACAGATTCACAAATCCAAGGATTCGTGTGCAGCCTTAGCCGCGCGCCACCGCGAAGCGGCAGAACCGTGACAAGAAAAAAAAAAAAAGGAGGGGACGAGCTGACGTCAGCATTGTTGATTGCTGACGTCATCAGGTCGTGCTGACATCAGCAACCACTTGCTGATGTCAGCATTACACTTCGTCAGCCAAATTTTCACCCGGAAAGTCAAAAGTTTCCAGCGTTTCAAATCCCCGAGAAACGCAGACAGTTTTGAAATCCAGCAAACTTGACCTGTCGTCCCATAGTGAGCGGCGACATGAGTTCGCCCGACGACAAGGACAAGGGACCAGGCGATCCCTCCTCCTCTTCTTCAGGGGTATTGAGCCCTCGCTCGCAGGCCATTGAGAACCTGCACAGGCAGCAGGAGGAGATACGTCGTCTGCAGCGAGAGCAGACTGACGCGATCCGCACGCTGACTAATCTCCTGCGCGCTCAGTCCACGGCTCCTTCGCGGATTTCTGAGGGAGCTGCCGGCGTTGCGGCCTCCACCCAGTACTCGGCTCTGATGCCCGTGACAGGTGCCCCGCCTACTTCACCTCATGGTGTGGTTTCCCCACCACCTGCGAACCTCCTTGATGACGAGCCATTCATGCCAGGCTTCGAGGATGACTCCCAGGAGCGGGAGATTCGTCTTCTACAGGAGCGCCTCCGTCAGCTGCAGACGGGTATCCGACCTCCACCCGTGTCCACGATACGACCGTCACCTGACTTCCCCGATGATCACCCCCTTCCAGGAGTTTTCCCCGTCGCTCGCCCTCCTCAGCCTGCGGTTGCTCTCCCCACGGAGCGGCAGCCAAAGGACTTTGAGGCACCACCTCCACGGTACATCAGCGAGGATGGATTTGACTGCTGGGAGATCCTGTTTCAGGTGTGGGCCACTTCCGAGGGAGTGTGGCCTTACTACCACAGCCCATACCAGTCTACAGATCCAGCACAGGTGTTGACAGCAGCCCGGGCCATGCGAGGACTTCTCTACGCCATGCCACGCGAGACTGTCGTTGACTTCCGCCCCTTCCTCGGCGAGGCTCGCACAGGCACCGGAGCTGATCCTCGTGGAGGCTAGGATCTGGCGTTGTCCCTACTGGCCGCAGAGACGCACGCTACGCGTACGTCACACATTCGTGCTTTCCACTCGCTCCGTCAGGGACAAGCGGAGCCTGCGGCGGATTACTGGCGACGCGCCATGCGTATCTACACGCGTCTGGGGACCTCAAGGGGCACACAGCTGTGGGCGCTTCGGACGATCATGCTCGGAGTTCGCCTCGAGTACACCGACATATTCACACGGTACAGCGACGCTGCTCTCGAGCCTTTCTCAGCCACCTTGCAGCTGCTCCCTTGGGCCCATCAGCTTTTCCTCCAGGTGACGTCGGCCCGCGAGGCAGCAGTAGCACATCAGGAGACTTCCCTCGCTGCAGCAGTCCTCACCTCACCACCATCTTCCCTCCTGCAGTCACCCTCATCTACCTCCATCATGACCTCATCTTCCTCCTCCTCTTCGACCCCGTCTACACCCACGCAGACGCACGGCGTTGTAACAGCTGCCCAGGGGAAGAAGAAGAATAGGAAGCGCGGATCGGGTTAGCAGCAGTCGTCATCCAGTGGTAGTAGTCGCCGTTCCGTGCACTGCTACAACTGTGGAGGTGCCCATCGCTACACCGAGTGCCAGCAGCCGCTTGACTGGGAGCGCATCACTCGCGGACTTCAGGCTGCCCATGCTGCTCGCACCGCGGCTGGCACGTCGACCGCACACTCCTCTGGACGCGTGGCGACCACGACTGCAGCTGTTCTTCCATCCTCATCGGCGAGCAGCAGTGATCCAGACCCACGTGACCGCACCATCACCGAGCTTCGTCATCTTCTGGTGCTTCGCTTTCAGGGAGGTGCGAGTGTGTTGTCATCGTCGAGTGGATCACAGACTGCTTGTTCGTCCATCCTCGTGACTCGTGATGACATGTGTGGGGGAGCACAGTCTGCATATGATGATGATGGGCCTGACTGCACTGACTGGATTCATGAGTCTCTCGTGATGTACGTCGTTCCTTCCCACTGATGGCTCAGCGTCCCTCTGATACTGAGTGTTCCATTGCTCGTTGTACAGTGACATCCACCAGTCGTGACTCCGGTGGCAATTGGATCATCGATTCCGGTGCCACCCACCACATGACGTGTCGTCGTAGTGACTTTGTGGTACTTGGTCCTGTCACGACCGTCCGTTCTGTTCGTACAAGCTCTAGTCAGTCTTTACCAGTTCACGATGTTGGGGTTGTATGCTTTGATGGTCCATCTGGCCCCCTGTATCTCTCCGACGTGCTGTTTGTGCCTGATCTTGAGCTCCGTCTACTGTCTGTGCGTGCCTGCACTCTGATGGGTCTCTCCGATGAACATACCGCTGATTCAGCGACTGTGACTGCTCTTGACACCCGTAGCATTGTCCTGCGTGCTTAAGTTGTTGATGATTTGTATCGCATTTCTCGGCCATCCTCCCCTTGCTCTCCCTCCTCCTCTGGTCGCGTTTTTGTCACTGGTGTTCTATCCCCAGAACACCAGCGGTTGCTTCACCGACGTCTGTGTCACGTGGGCTCCGACACTATGTCGAAGCTCATCCGGACACAGCCCGCTCTTGCTCTTGACGTGGCTTCTTTCAAGAAGCCACCCAAGACTGACTGCCTTTTTTGTGCTCAGGGAAAGATGCACCGGTGCACTTACCCTAATTCGCGTTCCGGAGTGTTGAGGCCCCTCGAGTTGGTCCACTCGGACCTGCTCGGTCCTCTCCCAGTCGAGTCCCTGTCCGAGAGGGGCCGGTATGTTCTGACGCTGACTGATGACTTCACCCGGATGCGGTGGGTCTACAGTCTGCGTCAAAAGAGCGACGCCGCCCTTGCGGTTCGGCTCTGGCTCGTGATGGCTGAGCGTCTGTCTCGCCACACGCTACATACTTTTCGGTCGGATCGCGGCGGCGAGTTCCTTGGCGAGATGGACTCCTTCTTTGCTGAGCACGGCATTTTTCACCAGGTCTCCGCTCCTGTTACCCCACAGCAGAACGCTGTATCTGAGCGCTGGAACCGCACCATGGAGGATGCGGTCCACGCCATGCGGTCTGAGTGCGGTCTCCCGGAGACCTTCGCATTCGAGGGCTTCGCCTACATGACTTGGGTCTGGAACCGCCTCCCGCATGGTCCACTTCCGGATCATGTTACACCGTACGAGATCTGGTTTGGTCACCGTGCTGATCTTCGTCTCGCACGCGTCTGGGGATCCCTGGCCTCCGTATGGTACACCAAGGACCAGCAGGGGTCCAAGGTCTCCCCTCGGGGTCGCTTGTGTGCCTTCATCGGCATCTCCCCGCGGTCAAAGGCCTGGCGCTTTTGGGACCCCACTCGCCGTCGTGTCATTGAGTACCGTGACGCGCTGTTTTTTAAGTCATTCACCTACCGTGATCTGACTTCGATCACAACCCTCTCTACGGCTCATGTCCCTTCCTGTAAGGGTGCTCGGCGGATGCGGGTGACCTCTCCGCCAGCGAACATTTCTCGTCAGGCTGATGTGTCCGCTCGAGTCCCTTCTTGATATCCAGCACTTGATGATTCGGCTATCATTGCCGTTGGTCCACAGATCCCGCCTGTTCAGCCTGTTTCACACCCCACAGGTACCGCTGCTCTCACGCCTCCTCCTGCATCACCACCTGTGTCCACTGGCACCCCTGCTCCGGCGTCTGACCCTGCCCAGCCCACTCCTGTCCCTACGTCGGCTGACTTTCCTGTCTCAGTGTCCGGGCCAGCCTTGCCCCCTGTCACCCCCAGCTCAGTGTCCCTCACACACGCATATCCGCGCACGACATCTCCGACTGCCTCGTCTCAGCCCTCACCAGCTGTGGTCGTACCTGTCCCTGTGGTCGTACCCGTTCCTGAGCCTTAGGTGCGCCCCTCGACCTCCGGTTACTCCCGTGAGCCCGATGGTCGCCTTCGACCACTGGATTTTGGAGCTCAGCGAGCGTCACGTTCTGAACCCAGACATTCCTCTTGTAGCATCACGAGCGGTGATCCAGGCACAAAGGCCTTAGGCCTGAGTGTCTACACTGAGCTTTCAGAGGTACACCCAGCGTGCCCCATAGGGCACGACCTGGTCACTCGCGAGTTCTATATCGCCTGTGACGCAGCAGCTGCTCTCGTGGCCATCAGGCCTGACACTGAGGCGTGTGCACTTGCCACGCAGAATTCCCCCTGTATGGGCTGACCCGCGCACATTGAGGGAGGCTTTCTCATCCCAGGATGCTGATGCCTGGCGAGCTGCTTGCGAGGATGAGCTTCGCGCTATCCGAGAGCACGGAGTCTACGAGCTGGTCGACCTGCCCCCTGGGAGGAAGGCGATTCAGGTCAAGTGGGTCTTTCGCAAGAAAGTAAAGCCGGATGGCTCACTGGAATGCTACAAGGCCCGCTTGGTCGTCAAGGGTTTCTCTCAGATTGAGGGAGTTGATTACACTAACACCTTTGCCCCTGTCGGCTGCATGACCTCAGCTCGAGCTCTGTTCGGTGTAGTGGCTCAGCATGACTTAGAACTACACCAGATGGATGTGAACAATGCGTTCCCCCATGGCTCTTTGGATGAGGAGATCTACGTAGCTCAGCCACCAGGCTTTGAGGACGGTGACAAGGTCTTGCGCTTACGCAAGTCCTTGTACGGCCTCAAGCAGTCTCCACGGTGTTGGAACAGGAAGATCATTGGCACCTTGACTCGCGCAGGATACGTACAGAGCGAGGCAGACCCCTCACTCTTCATCCTACCGACACTCGAGCGGTTTAGCGTCATCCTGGTCTATGTTGATGACCTTCTGATCGCGTCTCCATCACGCGAGGTCGTGAAGGAGGCCAAAGCTGTCCTGCAGACCGCCTACAGGATGAAGGACCTCGGTCCTACATCGGTGATTCTTGGTATGGAGATCGTGCGAGATCGCAGACATCGGACATTGTTGTTGCATCAGGCCCGATACGCACGAGTTGTGGGGGAGCGCTTTAGCGATCTCCTTGGTGCAGTGCCCACTGCTTCCACACCACTCACACCTGATGGGCGTGATGCCCTGAAGGTGGATGACCCTACATAGCTGGGGGAGACAGTGGACGTGACCTTGTACCTCTGTCTTATCGGATCTCTGATGTACCTGGCCACTACCACGCGTCCTAACATCACGTTCGCCGTCAACCTCCTTGCTCAGTTCTCGCAGGCTCCACATGCGAGAGCTCTTCACGCGGCTGTGCGAGTGGTACGGTACGTGGTCTCCACGCCGTCTCTCGGACTCTGCTTTCGTCGACAGTGTTCGGTGGTCCTTGACAGCTACACTCACAGTGACTGGGCTTGGAGCCCTGACAGGCGCAGTCGCACTGGGTACGTGTTTCTGATCGGTGGTACAGCTTTGTCTTGGCAAAGCGGGAAGTAGGGCTGCATCACACGTAGCTCGTCGGAGGCAGAGTATGTGGCTTTGGGGGCAGGGGCTGCTGAGGCAGTATGGCTGCAACGCTTGTTTCTTGAGCTTGGGCAGTCAGTACCCGCCATTGTGCTGCGTTGCGACAACCAGAGTGCTCTCGCCATTGCGGAGAACTCTGGTGTTTTTCATGCTCGCACAAAGCACATTGTGGTTGAGCATCACTTCGTTTCGTGATCTGGTGGAGCAACGTGTGATCTCCATCATGTGGGTTGGTACTGACTTGCAGCGTGCTGATTTCTTGACGAAGGCACTTGCCCGCGAAAAGTTCTTGGTGGCCATTCGTTCTGGTGGGCTTCGCCCCGTGCGTGACAGTGGTTGAGTGTGGGATGTACGTTTGCGTCTCATCTGTCTGTGTCACCCATTATGTGGTTGTACCAGTGCTGCACGCGTATTGACATGCGTACCATCGGGTCATGGGGGAGTGTTGTGCTTTGTGCCGTTCCTGTACAGTTTACTGTGACCACTCGGCCGTGTCCATACTCGTGCAAATCCCTGAGGCAGGCGGCCCTGGTGACACCGGCGCAACGACAGGCGGCGGACTACCCGCTTGGAGCTGACCGACCACTGTTCCAGAGCCCCAGATGCCACCAGGACTCTTTGTTGTGCTTCCTACGTCTTGCAGGCGTCTTTCGGCGGACTGGCCATGAGGCCTATTTGCATGTTTTTGCATTGTATGTTCACTGTCAGTCGGTGGATGCATGCATGTGACCAGTCGCTACGTCCGTCTTTTGTTTCTGCATGTCTAGGTTTAGACGGCGTAGGATTCTGACATGTGTGCGCAGAGTTACGGCCAAAACAGTGGTTTTGGGCCAGTTTTAGGACAGCTCTTGGACTGCCGCGTGCGACACCTGCCGTGCGCCGCGGCAAGTATTTATGCCTTGGACCTGCAAGTTGTCGTTTCTCTCTGCATATGCTATATTGAAGCATTCTGACACTGTGCCTTGTGTCTCCTAGCCAAACCCTTGCCGTTGCGTATACGACCTGTGACTGTCGTCACCGTCTGACCAGGCACTGACGCCCGGTCAGCGGCTGTGTTGCTAGGAAGCTTCTACGCACTTTCTCAGTCCATACGCGTGCAGCACTGGTACAACCACAATAGTGGGTGACAAAGACAGATGAGACGTAGACGCACATCCCACACTCAACCACTCTCACGCACGGGGCGAAGCCCAACAGAACGACTGGCCACCAGGAACTTTCCGCGGGTAAGTGCCTTCGTCAAGAAATCAGCACGCTGTAAGTCAGTGCCAACCCACATGATGGAGATCACGCGTCGCTCCACCAGATCACGAACGAAGTGATACTCAACCGCAATGTGCTTTGTGCGAGCATGAAAAACACCAGAGTGTTCCGCAATGGCAAGAGCACTCTAGTTGTCGCAACGCAGCACAATGGTGGGTACTGACTGCCCAAACTCAAGAAACAAGCGCTGCAGCCATACTGCCTCAGTAGCCCCTGCGCCCAAAGCCACATACTATGCCTCCGACGAGCTACGTGCGATGTAGCCCTGCTTCCCGCTTCGCCAAGACAAAGCGGTACCATCGAGCAGAAACACGTAGCCAGTACGACTCCGCCCATCAGGGCTCCAAGCCGAGTCACTGTCAGTGTAGCCGTCAAGGACCACCAAACACTGCCAACGAAAGCATAGTCCAAGATACGGCGTGGAGACCACGTACCGTACCACTCGCACAGCCACGTGAAGAGCTCTCGTACGTGGAGCCTGCGAGAACTGAGCAAGGAGGTTGACGGCGAACGCGATGTCAGGACGCGTGGTAGTGGCCAGGTACATCAGAGATCCGATGAGACGGAGGTACAAGGTCACGTCCACTGTCTCCCCCAGTTTTGTAGGGTCATCCACCTTCAGGGCATCCGGCCCATCAGGTGTGAGGGTTGTGGAAGCGGTGTGCACTGCACCAAGGAGATCGCTGAAATGCTCCCCCACGACTCGTGCGTATCGGGCCTGAAGTAGCAACAGTTTCCAATGTCTGCGATCTCGCACGATCTCCATACCAAGAAACACCGATGCAGGACCGAGGTCCTTCATCCTGTAGGCAGTCTGCAAGACAGCCTTGGCCTCCTTCACGGCCTCCAGGGACGGAGACGCAATCAGAAGTTCATCAACATAGACCAGGATGGCGGTGAACCGTTCGGGTGTCGGTAGGATGAAGAGCGAGGGGTCTGCCTCGCTCTGTACGTATCCTGCGCGAGTCAAGGTNTGTGTAGGGTCATCCACCTTCAGGGCATCCTGCCCATCAGGTGTGAGGGTTGTGGAAGCGGTGTGCACTGCACCAAGGAGATCGCTGAAATGCTCCCCCACGACTCGTGCGTATCGGGCCTGAAGTAGCAACAGTTTCCAATGTCTGCGATCTCGCACGATCTCCATACCAAGAAACACCGATGCAGGACCGAGGTCCTTCATCCTGTAGGCAGTCTGCAAGACAGCCTTGGCCTCCTTCACGGCCTCCAGGGACGGAGACGCAATCAGAAGTTCATCAACATAGACCAGGATGACGGTGAACCGATCGGGTGTCGGTAGGATGAAGAGCGAGGGGTTTGCCTCGCTCTGTACGTATCATGCGGAAGTCAAGGTGCCAGTGATGTCCCTGTTCCAACACCATGGAGACTGCTTGAGGCCGTACAAGGACTTGCGCAAGCGCCAGACCTTGTCACTGTCCTCAAAGCCTGGTGGCTGAGCCATGTAGATCTCCTCATCCAGAGAGCCATGGAGGAACGCGTTGTTCAAATCCATTTGGTGCAGTTCCCAGTCATGCTGAGCCACTACAACGAACAGAGCTCGAGCTGAGGTCATGCGGCCAACAGGGGCAAAAGTGTCAGTTTAATCAACTCCCTCAATCTGAGAGTACCCCTTGACGACCAAGCGGGCCTTGTAGCGTTCGAGTGAGCCATCTGGCTTCACCTTCTTGCGAAAGACCCACTTGACCTGAATCGCCTTCCTCCCAGGGGGAAGGTCGACCAGCTCGTAGACTCTGTACTCTCATATAGCGCGAAGCTCATCCTCGCAAGCAGCTCGCCAAGCATCAGCATCGGGCGATGAGAAAGCCTCCCTCAATGTGCTCGGATCAGGCGCCATAGAGGGGGAACTTTGCGTGGCAAGTGCACACGCCTCAGTGTCAGGCCTGACGGCTACGAGATCAGCTGCTACGTCACAGGCCATATGGAACTCGCGAGTGACCAGGTCGTGCCCTATGGGGTACGATGGGAGTACCTCTTAAAGCTCAGTGCGGACACTCAGGCCTAAGGCCTTTGTGCCTGGATCACCGCTCGCGATGTTGCGAGAGGAACGCCTGGGTCCGGGACCCGACGCTCGCTGAGCTCCGGAATCCGATGGTCGAAGGCGGCCACCGGGCTCCCAAGAGTAAGCGGAGGTCGAAGGGCGCACCTCAGGCTCACGAACGGGTACGACCACAGGGACAGGTACGACCACAGCTGGTGAGGGCTGAGACGAGGCAGCCGGGGATGCCGTGCAAGGAGATGCATGTGTGGGGGACACAGAGCTGGGTGTGACAGCAGGCAAGGCTGGCCCGGACACTAAGACAGGAGTGTCAGCCGACGTAGGGATGAGACTAGGCTGGACTGGGTCAGACGCCGTAGCAGGGGTACCAGTAGACACAGGTGATGGTCCAGGAGGAGGCGTGAGAGCAGCGGTACCTGTGGGGTGTGAAACAGGCTGAAGAGGCGGGATCTCTTGACCAACGGCAATGATAGCCGGATCATCAAGTGCTGGAGACCGAGAGGGGACTTGAGCGGACACATCAGCCTCATGAGGAATGGTCGCTGGCGGAGAAGTCTCCCCCATCCGCCGAGGACCCTCACAGGAAGGGACATGAGCTGTAGAGAGGGTTGTGATCGAAGTCAAATCACGGTATGTGAGTGACTCAAAAAACAGTGCGTCACGGAACTCAATGACACGACGGCGAGTGGGGTCCCAAAAGCGCCAGGCCTTCGACCGCGGGGAGATGCCAATGAAGGCACACAAGCGACCCCGAGGGGAGACCTTGGACCCCTGCTGGTCCTTGGTGTACCACACGGAGGCCAGGGAACCCCAGACGCGAGCGAGACGAAGATCAGCATGGTGACCAAACCAGATCTCGTACGGTGTAACATGATCCGGAAGCGGACCATGGGGGAGGCGGTTCCAGACCCAAGTCATGTAGGCGAAACCCTCCAAGGCGAAGGACTCTGGGAGACCGCACTCAGATTGCATGGCGCAAACCGCATCCTCCATGGTGCGATTCCAGCTCTCACGTACACCGTTCTGCTGTGGGGTAGCAGGAGCGGAGACCTGGTGAAAAATGCCGTGCTCAGCGAAGAAGGAGTCCATCTCACCAAGGAACTCATCGCCGCGATCCAAGCAAAAAGTATGTAGCGTGTGGCGAGACTGACGCTCAGCTATCACGAGCCAGAGCCGAACCGTAAGGGCGGCGTCGCTCTTCTGACGCAGACTGTAGACCCACTGCATCCGGGTGAAGTCATCAGTCAGCGTCAGAACATACGGGCTCCTCTCGGATAGGGACTCGACCGAGAGAGGACCGAGCAGGTCCGAGTGGACCAACTCGAGAGGCCTGAGTGCTCGGGAACATGAATCAGGGTAAGTGCACCGGTGCATCTTCCCCTGAGCGCAAGAAAGACAGTCGGTCTTGGGTGGCTTCTCAAAAGAAGCCACGTCAAGACCGAGAACAGGCTGTGTCCGAATGAGCTTTGACACAGTGTCCGAGCCCACGTGACACAGACGACGGTCAACCGTTGGTGTTCCGGGGATAGAACACAAGTGACAAAAACGCGACCATAGGAGGAGGGAGAGCAAGGGGAGGAGGGCCGAGCAATGCGATACAAATCATCTATAACTGAAGCATGTAGGACAATGCTACGGGTGTCAAGAGCAGTCACAGTCGCTGAATCAGCGGTATGCTCAACGAAGACACCCATCAGAGTGCAGGCACGCACAGATAGCAAACTGAGCTCAAGATCAGGCACAAACAGCACGTCAGAGAGATACAGGGGGCTAGACGGACCATCAAAGCATACAACCCCAACTCCGTTGACCCACAAGGACTGACCACAGCCTGTACAAACAGAACGGACAATCGTGACAGGACCAAGTACCATAAAGTCACTACGACGACACGTCATGTGATGTGTGGCACCGGAATCGATGATCCAAGTGCCACCGGAGTAACGACTGGTAGACGTCACTAGACAACGAGCAATGGAACACTCGGCATCATAGGAACGCTGAGCCGTCAGTGGGAAGGAACGACGTACATCACGAAGGTGAGACTCATGAATCTAGTCAGTACAGTCAGGCCCATCATCATCACATGTGGACCGTGCTCCCCCACACGTGTCATCACGAGTCACGAGGATGGACGAACAAGCAGTCTGTGACCCACTCGACGATGACAACACACTCGCACCTCCCTGAAAGCAAAGCGCCAGAAGATGACGAAGCTCGGCGATGGTGCGGTCGCGTGGGTCTAGATCACTACTGCTCGCTGGTGAGTACGCAGGAACAGCTGCAGTCGTGGTCGCCGCGTGTCCAGAGGAGTGTGCGGGCGACGTGCTGGACGCGGTGTGAGAAGCATGGGCAGCCTGAAACCCACGAGTGATGCACGCCCAGTCAAGCGGCTGCTGGCACTCGGTGTAGCAATGGGCGCCTCCACAGTTATAGTAGTGCACGTAACGGCCACTGCTACCACTCGATGACGGTTGCTGCTAACCCGATCCGCACCTTCTATTCTTCTTCTTCCCCTGGGCAGCTGCTGCAATGCCCTGCGTCTGCGTGGGTGTGGACGAGGTCGAAGAGGAGGAGGAAGATGAGGTAGTAATGGAGGTGGATGAGGGCGACTGCAGGAGGGAAGATGGTGGTGATGCAATGACTGCTACAGCAAGGGAAGTCTCCTGATGCGCTACTGCTGACTCACGGGCCAAAATCACCTGCAGGAAAAGCTGATGCGCCTAGGGAAGCAGCTGCAGAGTGGCAAAGAAAGGCTCGAGGGCAGCGTCGTTGTACCGTGTGAAGATGTCGGTGTACTCCAGGCGAACTCCGAGCATGATCGTCCGAAGCGCCCATAGCTGTGTGCCCCTTGAGGTCCCCATACGCGTGTAGATACGCATGGCGCATCGCCAGTAGTCCGCCGCAAGCTCCGCTGGCCCCTGACGGAGCGAGTGGAAAGCACGAATGTGTGACGCATGTGTGGCGTGCGTCTCTACGGCCAGTAGGGACAACGCCAGATCCCAGCCTCCACGAGGATCGGCTCTGGTGCTTGTGCCAGCCTCGCCGAGAAAGGGGCGGAAGTCGACGACAGTCTCGCGTGGCATGGCATAGAGAAGTCCGCGCATGGCCCGGGTTGCTGTCAGCGCCTGTGCTGGATCTGTAGACTCGTATGGGCTGTGGTAGTAAGGCCATACTCCCTCGGAAGTGGCCCACACCTGAAACAGGATCTCCTAGCAGTCGAAGCCATCCTCGCTGATGTACCGTGGAGGTGGTGCCTCAAATTCCTTTGGCTGCCGCTCCGTGGGGAGAGTAACGGCAGGCTGAGGTGCGCGAGAGACAGGAAAAACTCTTGGGAGAGGGTGATCACCGGGGAAGTCAGGTGACGATCGTATCGGGGACACGGGTGGAGGTCGGGTACCCGTCTGCAGCTGACGCAGGGGCTCCTGGAAAAGACAAATCTCCTGCTCCTGGGAGTCATCCTCGAAATCTGGCATAAATGGCTCGTCATCAAGGAGGTCAGCAAGTGGTGGAGAAACCACAGCAGGAGGTGAAGCAGGCGGAGCACCTGTCACGGGCACCTGGGCCGGGTGCTGGGTAGAGGCCGCAACGCCGGCAGCTCCCTCAAAAATCCGCGAAGGAGTCGTGGACTAAGCATGCAGAAGTTCAGTCATCGTGCGGATCGCGTCAGTCTGCTCTCGCTACAGACGACGTAGCTCATCCTGCTGGTTGCGCAGGTCCGCAATGGCCTGCGAGCGAGGGCTCAATACCCCTGAAGAAGAGGAGGGATCATGCGGCCCCTTGTCCTTGTCGTCGGGCAAACTAATGTCACCGATCACTATGGGACGACAGGTCAAGTTTGTCGGATTTCAAAACCGTCTGTGTTTCTCGAGGAGATGAAACGCTGGTAGCTTTTGACTTTCTGGGTGAAAATTTGGCTAAGTGTAATGCTGACGTTAGCAAGTGGTTGCTGACGTCAGCACGACCTGATGAAGTCAGCAATCAACAATGTTGACGTCGGCTCGTCCCCTCCTTCCTGATTTTTTTCTCTTTTTTTTTCACGGTTCTGCGCGAGTGTGGAGCCGCTTCGCGGTGGCGCACGGCAGCTTTACAGAAGCTGCGCAGCAGCTTCCGCCCAGCTGCTGCTGCAGCTGTGCTGTCAGCTGTAGCAGCAGCTGTGTAGCTGCGTGTGCAACGGTGGCAGCAGCAGCTACGGTGCTGCTGTTGCTGCTGGTGCGTGCTGCAGCTGCTCCTGGCTGCCGACGCCGCGTGCTACTGCTGCTGCCACTGCTGCGCTGCTGCTGCTGCTACTACCGTTGCTGCTCTGCTTTGGCCACCGCGACTGCCGCTGTTACTGCTGCTGTGCTGCTGCCACTGCTGCCGCTGCTACGCTGCTGCTGCCGACGCTGCTGCTACATTGCTGCTACCGCCGCTGCTGCCACGTTGCTGCTGTAGCCGCTGCTGCTACGCAGCTGCTGCCGCCGCCTCTGCTGCTGCTGCTCTGCTGCTACGGCTCTGGGAGGGCGGCTGCTCGCACTCCATCCGCCACGCACCTCTGCACGGCGGTACACGCCGCTGCTGCTGCCTCTGTAGCTGCGATCTCACGTGGTGGGTGGAGTGCGTTGACGGCGACCGGTCGTCTCCAACAGACCCCAGGAACTCTGCTGCAGCGGTGAATCTCACTGTTGCTGCTCTGCTGCGTCTCTGCTGCGTAGCTCAGTGAGAACTCTCTCACAACTCTGATGCCATGAAAAAGTGCATAGAAGCTTCCTAGCAACATAGCCGCTGACCGGGCGTCAGTGCATGATCAGACGGTGACGACAATCACAGGTCGTACACACAACGGCAAGGGTTTGGCTAGGAGACACAAGGCACAATGTCAGAAAGCTTCAATATAGCATATGCAGAGAGAAATAACAAATGACAGGTCCATGGCATAAATACTTGCCGCGGCGCACAGCGGGTTTCGCACGCGCTGTTGGTTTGTGTGGCTTCCACCTGTCACGACCGACACTGCTAGTTTACCGATATACCCACATTCGGTGTATATGGCAGAGGAGGGCGTGACGACACGACGGGCCTCCGGACTGCACCGAGACTTCTGCACCACCTACGACAGCGCCGGCGAGACGCGGTCGATGCGTTCCGGCAGCCATGTGGGCTTGTCAGGAGGTAGTTGAGTTTTCCCGGTTGGTTCAGACCCGCGCACCCGGTTGACCGTACCAGTGCGATGAGGAGACCCGATGGCTATTGTGGGGCTTCCGATGTTCGGAAAGCCGTCTGTGATGTCTGGACGTTGATTCCGAGATGTTCTGGCATTGCTCATGTTTTCTCGGTGGTCGAGACCCGGGCACTCGGAGAGTTGTTCCGGTGCCTCGAGGAGACCACCTTTGTTACTCTCGTGGTGTATGCAGTGTCTTCTCCCTGTTGACTCATTTGGGTTCAGCAGGGGTGATGGGGCCCGGTGCGGTTAGCTACCGGCGCCCCTATACAAGCCCGCTAGGGGCTCATTTGTAAGCTCTCCTTGTTCTTTATATTCAGCGTTCCAGACTTAGCCAAATTCTTGCCGTCTTGCATCGCACTCACACACAGAGCTCATGTTCATTTTTTGCATGGGCCTGCATGCCCTAAAATTATTTCCAATTTGGTGTGAGAGCACAGGGGGGCGTGTGAGCAGCAAAAGCAGCAGCAGTGGACGGAACACAAAGAGAACGCGCCACGTGGCGCCACGCCGGCAGCAGCGTGAGGGAGTGCGAAACGACTGCACGTGAACGCCACAGGGGCGGTGAGCCGAGCAGAGCAGCACTTGCGACTACGGCGGCAACACCATTAGCAGCAGTAGCACGCGTTGGCAGGAGCAGCGTGCACGAGCGACAACGACGCAGCAGCAGCTTGCAAAAGTGGCAGCAGCGAGCAGAAGCAGTAGCGTGCAGCAGCAACCAGCTACGCAGCAGCAGCAGCTGCAGCAGCAGCAGCAGCTGCAGCACCAGCAGCACCAGCACCAGCAGCAGTAGCAGCTGCGGCAGCAGCAGCAGCAATAGCAGTAGCAGCAGCGTGCAACAGTGTGCAGAGCGAAAGCCAGAAGAAAAAGGAGAAAAAAAAGGAGGGCAGCAGCAAGCAGCAGCAGCAAATGCTGCGCAGAGCAGCAGCAGCAGCAGCAGTAGCAGCACCAGTATCCGCAGCAGCTGCACCTGCCGCTGCAGCTGCTGCTGCCGCTGCGAGGAGGGCCTCGCAGCCCTCCTCTGAAGGGGGGGGGGGCTCGGAGGGGGCCTGTCGACCCAGTTCGCCACCCCCCCTCTCCCTCCTTTCTCCCCTTCTCAAGGGGGGGCCTCGGAGGGCCCTGCTGAGCCCCTCCGAGGGGCCCTTCGGAGGGGGCCCGTCGGCCTCGCGGGCCCCCTCGGCCCCGTCGGCCCCGTCGGCCGACCGACGGAGGGGCCGGGTCAGAGGGGCAGACAGGACCCCCCCCCTCTCACTCCCTCCTCCCCCCCACACCCACTCGTTCGCTCAGCGAGCGAGCGAGCGAGCGTGCACGGGAGGGAGGGCCGGACAGGCCGGACACCCCCCCCCCTCCTGATTTTCTCCATTCACCCACCTTCCGGGCAATCGAGAAAAGGGGGGACGAGTAACAAAAAACACGAAAAGGGGTACGCCTGAAAGAAAAAAGAAAAAAAAGAGAAGAAAAAAAAAGAAAGGCAATGGCTTCAGGCGAGCAGAAGGGGGAACCAAAACAAATAAAAGGGGGTGGAGGGTGAGGCCAAAGAAAAAGAAAAGCAGAAAGGGGGACCTCAGGACTAGAGAATACCGACAAAAAAAAGGTCATCTTCCAACCACCACCGCCGCAACAGCCGCAGCTTCATAGCTGCAGTAGCAGCTTCATGCGGTGGAGTGTCGACGACTACTTAGTGCGACGGCTGTGCGAGAGCTTGCACTTTCGCCTTCAGAGCTGAAAGCGGACTGTCGTCGGCAGCGATCTCCGCTTCGAGACGCGTCGTGGACCGGCGTCTTCCTGGGGCCCGTGGATTGGTGCGCGTACTTCACCCTGTAGGATCGACGGCGGATTCGAGTCTTACCAGCTCCGAGGGTTGGGTCGTCTACCGCTTGGAGCAGCAGCCACACCTGCGGCCATCACCCCTTCTCATCTTAGAGCAGTCTTCGCTCCATTAGTGGCAGCAGCATTAGTGGCCGCAGTTAGTCGGACTGTAGTCTCCGGGTATGCCGTGATAGTGCAGCTCTTCCCGTCTGGTCACGTTTGCTGACCCGGACGCCGTGAACTCCAGGAGTGACACCACCTACCGGCCTCATTCTCTCTCGTTGCTTGGTGTTTACCACCGGGAGTAGGTGCCCTCGGTGCCTATCCATCGTCCAGCGCACGAGATGAGTAGGCGGACATCTGAGCAGGCGCCCTGCGCGTTTGCCTGCTACTACTGTGGTGATGGACATCATGGTGGGCGTCGTTGTTGGACGCGCCCTCCCGGCAGGCATCCACCTTGGCTACAGCCTCGACCAAGCATCCGTCCTCCACAGCATACGGATCTGCCGGCGTTGGTAGATCCCCTAGCATGACCTCTGGCGAGCATATTCGCCGAGATCCATGGCTTGCGACAGACGGTGCAGCGGCTTTGTGACCTCGTTGTCACTCAGCGTGCTTTTGCTACTTGTTCGTCGACGGCCTCTGCGATCACATCTCCTCCATCCTCTCCTCCTTCCTCATCCGATGGTGTACCTTGAGCCCCATCTGGCAGCGAGTCTCAGGCTGCCGCCATCCTTTCGATCCTCCACTCTATTGCGACCACGACGCCACCTCGTGATGATATGTCTTCATGCAGTCGTTCCAGTCGAGTGGCCCCGCGACGTCGGCGTCAGCGCTCCACACGCCGTGCTCGCGCCGGTTTCGATACATCCTCCACCTCCTCGGCTTCCATTGCTGTACATGTCGAGGGGGAGTGTGGTCATCAGACAGTCCCTATGCCCGTAGCGACAGTAGCCGCACCCTCGTCGTCCCGTCGTACCTTAGCGTCAGCCGAGGCAGATGCAGATGACAGGGTGGCAGTACATGACGTGGAGTCTGATCCCACCATGGAAGTCATGGTGCAGACTTGCGTATCATCGAGCTCGACTTCCACGTCCGGGCTGGCTCCAGATCTTCTACAGCAGCAGGTTGCGTCAGGAGGAGTGCGGGCCCGGCGTCCCTCGGCGGTGCCACTCGCGGCTCCTACCAGTGGCGGCTCGGCGGTGGCACATGGGTCTCGTACGGATCAGGATGCCTCTTGCGGACTTTTGGCGGACTTTGTACAGCAGGCTCACACAAGCCCGATGGAGGTTCCAGTGCAGGAGATATGCGTGTCATCGAGATCGACATCCATGCTGAGACAGGAGCCAGACGTTCTTCAGCAGCAGGTTACCTCAGGAGGAGTGCAGGCACGGTGTCCCTGGACGATGCCACTCGCGGCTCCGTCCGGTGGAGGCCCAGGACTTTTGGGGGAGAGTGTGTAGACGACTCACACGAGTCCGGGGGATGTTGGAGTACTTGGGACTTGCATGTAATCGAGGTCGACATCTACGCTGGGGCAGCAGCCAGACATTTTGCAGCAGCAGGTTGCATCACGAGGAGGGCAGGTCTCACGTGCCTTGGTGATGCCACTCGCGACTCTGATCAGTAGCGACCTGGCGGTAGGAGAGGAGTATTGTGCGGATCGGGATGTCCCATACATATTTCCAGGGGCGTTGGCGCACGGGACTCATACTAGCCCGACAGCGGTTGCTGTACATGAGCAGAGTCGACCGGCTGGTCTGTTAAAGGTTGAGGCGTTCTTGAGAGCAGCAGTTCTCAGAGATGTCGCCGGGACATATGCTGCAGCGGACACAGCATGCTCCACCGCCTCATCTGCACTACCTGAGGACAAGCTTCAGTGTGAGGAGTCGTCCATGTTCCAACAGTCTTCGGGTTCTCATACCCACGACGGAGCAGCAACATACATGACGGAGTCAGATGATGGTCCTTACTCTATCATCGAGTAGGTGGTAACGACCAGCGTTCCCGGCGAGACAGTGCGTGAGCGCCAGCTGCGCTTAATGGTCGCCTTGACGGACATTGCTGAGCCGGAGCCCTGTACACATGTGTCCATTATGGCGGCAGTCGAGGACACCGGAGCAGATCCATACATGCAGATGGAGTCACCTCGTCAACAGGAGCTGAGTTCTGCACCCTCGATTTCACCTCTTAGTGACGCTACCGATCACATCGACGCCGAGAGTAGCAGTACCTGTACAGACGACGCTTCCACATGCTCTACGGACTCTGACGACTCCGCCTTCTCTCTCGGCATGCGACCGCTCACTCCTCGCATGACAGACACGAGCTGTGATGTGGATGCGACACCTGTAGCTGCATCCGATGTTCCAACGTCTCAGCATATTGCGACCTTGGTTGACCCCCAGGAGGATGCAGCGGCACCTGTTCCATCATCTTCAGTAGCAGAGATGCAGATGGCGCTGTACTCATGAGCTGTGCAGTCTGCATGTGCAGCATCCAGTGAGGCGGAGTTCATTCTACACCAGGTCGAAATGGGCCACCTCGACATGTCCGAGGCAGATTATGCTGATCTGTAGGAGCGTGTAGTAATGCTACAGCGGGAGATGGTGGCAGCACGTGAGCGATTCTCAGAGGAGGGCAGCATCACTGGTACCGGCAGGAGCCTTCCGGCAGCAGCAATGATGCTCAGCGTGCCTTCGGCTTCCGCCATCCCGGCTCCTGTCGACCCCATCATCGCTCCTCCTTCTTCTGCTGCTGTCACGCACCTTCATCCACCCGACTCACCTGCCCCATCTTCATCTTCATCCACGAGTGGTGATCCGGTTCATCGCTCCAGCTCTCCTCTTTTGGCAGTACACCCTTATGTCTCAGGGTCTCCTATCCCGTATCGGAGGCCAGCTCCGCCACTTCATCCACGCACGCGTGCTGCTCGCCCATTCCCGTTCCTCCGGCACACACAGATGCATCGCGGCAGTGCGCAGGCAGGAGAGACTGTGAGTTGGGACCCTTGGCAGTCACGCGAGGACTGGTATACCCCAGGTGATGCAGATTCACGTGAGGAGTTGTAGCTGGAGACACCACTTCGTCTTTGAGGGAGGGAGTCGACTCACAGGTGACAGGGGGAGCTATCTCTACATGATGGATACACTACATGACTCATCGCCCAGGATCTGTTCAGCTACGACATCAGCATCTCCATCAAGGACATCGCTGCGGGGTTCATCTGCCCAGGGGGAGTGTTGTGTGGACCTCGACCTGACGCGACGCCATGGGAGATGCATGGCGAGGTCCATGCTCTGTTCTGAGCATCTACAGCATCCCGCATGTGCCTCACGCTACGTGCCTGCACAGCTGCATACAGATGGTAGCACACTGTTAGTCGAGACCCGGAAACTTGGTGCATTGCACCAGTGTCACGAGGAGACCATGTGATCGTGTGTCTTAGTGTGTCGCTATAATGTGTGTGGCATATGCATGCGAGCTGTTGGTCGAGACCCGGACACGTTGTGCATTGCACCAGTGTCACGAGGAGACCATGTGATCGTGTGTCTTAGTGTGTCACTATACTGTGAGTGGCATGTGCATGCGAGCTGTTGGTCGAGACCCGGACACGTGGTGCATTGCACCCGTGTTACGAGGAGATCCTCCCTTGATCCTGTGTTTGGACGATGATACTATTGAGTTGGATTGCTCGTAGTGGTCGAGACCCGGACCCTGGTACCGCCAGTGTCATGAGGAGACCATCTTGTCGTCTGACATGTGTATGATGTGCATTACACTGGTTTGTGTGCGTGCGCATCACTCCTCTCATGGTCGAGACCCAGACACTTGGTGGGCTGTGCCAGTGTCCAGGGAGACCCTAGATGGATAGTGGATAGCAGACGAGTGTGTGTGTGTGTTTGTGCGAGTTGACTCATGCATGTTATGGCTTGCCATGCATTGTTGTTCCATGCCTTCGCTCATTCGTTATGGCGTGGACGGCTTTGTCAGCCAGGGGGAGTGTTGGTTTGTGTGGCTTCCACCCGTCACGACCGACACTGCTAGTTTATCGACATACCCACATTCTGGGTATATGGCAGAGGAGGGCGTGACGACACGATGGGCCTCCGGATTGCACCGAGACTTTTCCAGCACCTACGACAGCGCCGGCGAGACGCGGTCGATGCGTTCCGGCAGCCATGTGGGCTTGTCAGGAAGTAGGAGAGTTTTCTCAGTGGGTTCAGACCCGCGCACCCGGTTGACTGCACCGGTGCGACGATGAGACCCGATGGCTATTGTGGGACTTCCGATGTTCGGAAAGCCGTCTGTGATGTCTGGACGTTGATTCCGAGATGTTTTGGCACTGCTCATATTTTCTCGGTGGTCGAGACCCGGGCACTCGGAAAGTTGTTCCGGTGCCTCGAGGAGACCACCTTTGTTACTCTCGTGGTGTATGCAGTGTGTTCTCCCTGTTGACTCATTTGGGTTCAGCAGGGGTGACGGGGCCCGGTGCGGTTAGCTGCCGGCGTCCCTGTATAAGCCTGTTAGGGGCTCACTTGTAAATTCTCCTTGTTCTTTACATTCCGCGTTCCAGACTTTGCCAAATTCTTGCCGTCTTGCATCGCACTCACACACAGAGCTCATGTTCGTTTTGCATGGGCCTGCATGCCCTAAAAATATTTCCAATCGCGTCCAAAGCTCTGGGACGGTCGTCGGTGAGCTCCAAGTTGGTATTCCACCATCAGACGACGCATCGGTACCACTTGGTGAGAAACTGCTAGGAAGCTTCCTAGCCTTGCTGCTGCTGACGTGGCGACACTGTCCAGTCAGCTGACGCACTAGCAAGCAGGCAGGTGCAGGAAACAGCAAGGATCAGGCTAGGGAGACGCGCAAAGTCTCATAAGCTTCAATAGCTTAGTAAATGCAGAGAGAAATGACAACTGACAGGTCCAGGGCATAAATACCTGCCGCGGCGCACGGCGGGTGTCGCACGCGGCAGTCCAAGA
>SZWC01027805.1:10371-25132 GCA_023375785.1 Penium margaritaceum | reverse complement strand
CACATGCACATACACATACACATACACATACACATATACATACACATACACATACACATACACATACACATACTCATACACATACACATACACATACACATACACATACACATACACATACACATCCACATACACATACACATACACATACACATACACATACACATACACATACACATACACATACACATACTCATACATATACACATACACAGACACATAGACATAGACATAGACATACACACACACAAACTAAAAAATTGAAAAATCTCCGAGTAAAAAAAGTGTAAATCTCCAAAATGGAAAAAATTGGAGATTTCCATTTTGGGAGCTAACATCAGTTTCTGTTAACCTACATTAGCCTAAATAGCCTACATCTGGTGACATCGGCCAACGTGAACAGGGCAAGTAGTTGTCTCTGTACAACAAAAACCTACAACGACCTCAAACAAATGTGCATCAGCATCAACAAGAGATGCAGCAACTGTACCAGTTGTAGTTATAGGAATGGTTTGGACAGGGGAGCTAGGGAACCATTCTCTCATCCTCATGTTTGATGAAGAGGGGTTTTTGGTTTGGAAGTGGCAGATTGAGATCATCATGGATGATTGAGACTTGCTAGGATATTTTGACAGAATTATCCCAGCACCAAAGGAGGAGGGTGCTGACCTTGTTACGTGGGTCAAGCTCAAAAGGAAGGCTCTCACCTTTTGTGTGTCCTCCATGCAACCTAGAGTCCCTCACACATAAGCGGTTGTTTAGTCGTAGGTGTGACATAAGCCAAACTAGGCAATGTGTTTTAGTCCTTACTTGCCAACCGTCTCTTCATTCTACAAAACCTCATGAGGCTTGGTGATGGGGAGGATGTCTCCGCCATTATGTAGAAGTTTGAGACACTCTTGCAACAAGCCACCGACATGGGGTAGGACCTGAAATCCAACATGCAAGGCATGATTTTTCTAATGACGTTGCCGGAGAGCTGGGGTCCCTTGATCACAGTGATTGGAAAGTGCACTGAAGAGCAAGTTTCCCACACCACTGTCTCAGGGTATGTGCAGAATGAAGCCATACGTTACAGCAGTAGTGAAGCAAACATAGCTTGCCTCACGGAGTAGTGGCACCAGCCGCAATACCTCCTCCTCTGGATACAAGGGAAACAATAGCACTAGCAACAGTGGAAGGGGTCCAAAGCACAAAGGAAACCGCCATAACTGTGGCAAGGCTGAACACTGGGCTCGAGAGTGCCAGGCACCCAAGAAGGAGTGAGGAGATGAGGATGAAAGGCGATGGGAGAATAGTTGAAAGGATCCCAGAAGCTTGATGGCTGAGTGTGCCCCTAAAAAAGGGAGGGCGATACTCAGGCCAGGAGTTTATGGCCTTGATTGGGGCGCAAATGAGCACACCACTTATGATAAGAGAGAATTCATCTCTCTTGCTCCATGCAACAAGAACTTCAGAGTCACCAACAGCAAGCTTGAGGCAGCTGAGGGGATTGGTGACAAGCTGGTCTCGGTGGGTGTGAACGGTGCGGACTTCGACCTCAAGCTAGAGGGGGTAGTCTAATTTCCCTCCTTCATAGCCAACCTGCTCTTTGTCTCGAAGATTATTTACCATGGCATGACAGTGGTCTTTAGAGAGAAGGAAGCAGTGATAGACCCTACCAAGGACATCAACATCTCCTACTCTGCCAAAAAGGCTGTTGCCCAGGTCCCTCACATTGGAGTCTTTGTCTTCTTGACCAAGATGACAACATCAATGGATGAAACATCAGGTGAGAGTGATGATGAGGAGAGTAGAGACACATGTTCTGATGACAAAGGGCATGTTGAAGCAGCAGAAATATTGGCAGTAGAAGATTCAACAACAAAACGGCAAGCAAATGCAGCCACTGGGACTGTTCATTCTAGCGAGTGCACATCGTCCGAGAACTTGTGGCATGGGCGCTTTGGGAACGTGGCTCATTGCACATTGGTGCTCATGGGAAAGCACGAGCTAGTGCCTGGGATGGAGCTAGGTGATGAGGCAGAGAGAGCCATGATCTTGTGGTACCATACCTTCAAGGCAAGGCCAAGAAGAAATCCTTCGAGAGCAATGGTACGCATGTTGTCGCACCCCTTGACCTCATCTCCTTTGACGTGTGTGGTCCCTTTTGCTAACCATCCAATGGAAGCAGCAGATATCTCCTCACATACATTAATGACAACAGCTGCAAGTTCTAGATGTACTTTATCAAGAATAAAAAAATAGTGAAGGAGAACCTGCAAGTCTGTCATTGTGGTTGAGCGGCAGAGTGGAAAGAAGGTGAAGGCATTCAGGATGGACGATGGGGGAGAGTACGAAGCCTAAACAGAGTTTCTCAAGACACCAGAGAACTACCCCCTACTCATCTCAAAGCAACAGTGTAGCAGAGAGGATGAACCAAACCCTTTTGGACATGACAAGGTGCATGCTCTTTTACATAAAACTGCCTCCTAGGTTCTGGGATGAAGCAACACTTATGGCTACCTATCTTGTGAACCTCACACATGTAGTAGCTCTGCGAGGGAGAGGCAAGAAGAGGCACACACAACAGCTGAAGACGCCTCAAGAAGCATGGTCAGACGGGTTGCCGGGCACCTCCCATCTCAAGGTGTTTGGTTGTACCGGCTTTGCCAAGGTCCACGTCGGTGAGGGCCCTGTAAAGCTTGATGCAAGAGCATGAAAGTGTATTTTCATTGGCTATGACACCACCCACAAAGCTTATAGATTGTGGGACCAAGGGGCCAAGAAGGGCATCCGTAGCAAAAATGTGGATTTCCACAAAACGTTTGTGATTAAGGGAGAGCTTCTTGAACTTGAGAACACTCCAAAACAGGGGGAGTGGGTCACTCTTCTTGAGGCGGGAGACAAAGCACAAGCCTAGTGACATGGGCTAGGTGCTGCAATAGGGAGAGGAGCTAATCAAGATGACTCAAAGAAATCGGAATTTGAGTCCAACGTATGTGATCCTTCAGACCATGAGGAAGATGCCTCTCCCATCGTCAACGGCAAACCAGACCTCCAGCCTCTACATCAACAACAACACCAGGCAGTCCAAGGAGCAGTTCACGTCTCAAAGTTCCTCGACAATACTATGACAAAGTATGGGATGAATGGATAGGCTTCCACTATTTTTTCCTAGTTCAAGAGGAGCCAACATCTGTCATAGAGGTACTCACATGGCCGGGCAAAGCTGAGTGGGATGGAGCAATTCACAGTGAACTCAGCTCCATTGAGGAGAATAGGACATGGGTCTTAGTGGACACACCCATCGATGATCACATTGTGGGGTCCAAGTGGGTGCTCAAAGCAAAAAGGAAACATGATGGAAAGATAGATAAGTACACATCACGGGTGGTAGAAAAAGGTTTCTCTCAATGGCCTGGTTTAGAGTACGATGAGACCTTTGCTTCCGTTGTGACGTTTGCCTCCATCCAGTCAATGCTTCTCATTGATGCTCTTCATTGATGCTCTCGAGAGCATGGAGGTTCACCACATGAATGTCAAGACAGCCTTTCTTTCCGGCAGACTTGACAAGGAGGTATTGATGGAGGTTCCTGAGGGGGTTGATGCTCCCGAGGGCAAGGTGTGCAGATTGGTGAAGACACTCTATGGGCCAAAACAAGCGTCAAGGCTTTGGTACTAGGATATGGATGCATTCATGGCTAAGGAGTCCTTCATGTACTGCGACAACAACCCTAGCATGTACATGCATGAGAGAGACAAAGGAATTATGTTGGTTATCTTGTACGTCGATGAACTAATTCTATGCTCTTCTTCAACGAAGCTGCTACACGATCTTAAGGGGCAGCTGACTAGTACATTTGAGGTGAAGGACATGGGTCCTCTTGACATCAACCTTGGAATTTCCATCAAGAGTGACAGAGCAACAAGTACCATCAGCCTGAACCAGACGAAAGACATCGACCCCATCCTCAAACGACACGGCATGGTACGTTGCAAGCCCGCCAGCACAACCATGACCAAAGAGTGCAAGCTCTCCACCTCCATGTCTCCATCCAACAAAGTGGGAATAAATGACACGATGGGCATTCTACATGAGTGTGTAGTGGATANCCTCTCTGTCAACCGTTGAAGCTGAGTACATCGCCTTGGCTGAGGTGTGTAAAGAGATACAGTGGCTACGCAGCTTGCTATCTGAGATGAAGGCACCACAGGGAACAATGACAGGAATCAAGATTGACAACATGAGTGCGATTGACATGTCGAAGAACCCACTTTTTTCTAGGAGGACAAAGCACATCAAGATCCGCTACCACTGTGCTTGGGACTTGGTGTACAAGTAGACAGTGGAGCTCGAGAATGCCGGTACCGAGCTGAGCCAAGTTGACATGCTTGCAAGGCCACTGGACAAGGATCTCCACCATGTGGGCAGGCAAGGTATCGGCATGGTCAATCCAAGTGATGAAGAATGATGGTGGAAACTGATGCGAGGCGCAACGGAGAGATTTGTTAACATGTTTGTCCCTTGTTCAGTGTTGTAGGACGGATCAGGAATGCTCTGCCCCTTGTGGAGGTATGACCCTTGGATCTATTGTAGTGTGACTCAACAATGCTCCCTCTCGTGTCAGATATGACCTATGAGTACAGCATGTGCGTAAGTGGTTAGCTTCGCAGTTTTGTTGATTTGGCCAAGTGAGGGGTCATGAGTTCAATCCTTTCCCATGCACATCTTGGTTGGTATGGAAGCTTCCAAGAAAGAAATTGTGTAGCTTCTTGGAAGCTACATGGTTGGTCTATCACCTTGACACTAGGATGCTTATGTGTCAAGCCTAGTGTGCAAGTCTATCGGTGACGTGGCTGGGTTAGGCTACTTCCTAGGAATGTGTTTTTTAGTATTAGGACTGGACAAACAGCTATAAACGGACTTGTCTTGCATGCTGATCAATTAATCCTTGCTTGATTCTCTCTTGTGTATTGACAACTTGAGCTGTTTTGTAGATACAATGCTATGGTGTTAGTACTCTTGGAGGTTATGTGTATGTGTGATTAAGCTTGGAGTGCATGACACATGCCTGCAAAGGAAGAAGGTGTCAAAACCTTTGTGAGATGTTTTGTTTTGCGGCTTCTCTACAAGAGGTGGTTAGCTCACTCGATAATACCAAGTCCTTTTAAAATGTTTGACACATCATCTTTCAAGATGAAGATGTGATGGTACCCTCACACAAATCCAAGGACAAAAGAAAATTTCCCTTGGAGTTGATAAAACAGGTTTTGAATCCATGGTAAGGGAGATCAATGTTTTACCATTGGCTTGTCTATTGTCAAAATTCTATGCACACATGTTAACCACCATTTTTCTACAAAAGAATCGACCCACTATATGGCAAGCTACTCGGCTTGATTCCTCTTTCAGCAAGCTACTCCGTTTGTGGTGTTTGACATCTTGCCTTTTTCCTGAGTTTATATGATGCATGGATCTAACCATGGTTTAGATCCATGGGCTATACGATTTTGCTGCAACGAAGAACAATGGTTCTTGGTTGCAGCAAAATCGTATAGCCCATGCATTGTTCTGATGGAAGCCTCACTATGGTCTTGGAATTTGTGGTAGAACTCCAGCAATGGAGATTTGATATCCTGTCGGGTGTCTTCCTCACTTTGTTCTCCACTTTCTCTAACTGAGCCAAGAAAGATTGACAACCCGGAAAAACATGTTTCTTGCACTTCATTGCAGATAAGCTAGCATGGACCTTAAATCAGATTGGTGGAGATATGTACTAGGAAAAACATTTAAGCAAAACTATTCCTTTTGGAGGCTTTAACACTCTAATTCAAAATGCATTCGAACCTTGTTTTAGTGGATGTAAGGATTGCATAGAACCAAGTCGAACATGTCAAGAAGGTTAGGTACCTTCAATGTGATGCTATTTATTTATCCTTGAATACAAGTTTTTGCAGTACAGGTACCGATCATGGGTACTGTATGGTTTTTACTTACGACAATAACGCCATCCAATTACTTGTACTTCAGGCACATCTTTCGGGTAAATCAGATGCTAACAAATGATTTTTTCCTTTGGTGTTATCCAGCACATTCAAAGGAGCACCAACTAGGGGTTGTTTGAACTACAAGGTCACGTTGACTTCAACATTTGAAGTGAAAACACTCAATGACGGCAAGTTGTGTTTGTGATCAACATGGAATTGGTACGACGGATGCCGCAACCTCCATTCTCTACCAACCTGGATCTACATCTTGTAGTTGTATGTAGATTTAGCAAGGATGTCTAAGTCTTTAGAAAAGAATAGGTTGGAATCTTCATCCAAAGATACTACAAATGTGATTGTGTTCACCACCTCGAGAGCATTTTCCTCAATAAAAGGGTCATGCACATCCTGAACAGTGGTTGGTGTCACCATCAATGACCAAATGTGATCGTGCGTCTCGTCCGGAGATGCAAGGTGATGACAGTCAACAATTGTAAAATGTGGTTTTACAAGAGGAGAGAAAGAAAAAAAGAAATAAAAGCTCATCAGAATCCACATTGTTTTCATCTTTTTCCACAAACATGAACCCACACTCATGATCTACTTTTTCCCATGAGTGGTCTTCACCAACGTCACTTGGGGGTAGAGAAAACCCGCACCGCATCCTTACGAATTCCCACTGTCAGGTGCATTGCCATGGCTAAAGCCCTACCAGTGACCCTGTCTGTGCCCATCCGCTTCACCATCACGTGGTGCTACAGCTATAGCCAGTACAAGTGCACCCCTTCCGCCACTGGTGACCTGAAGGGAGTCTTTCGTAAAGGGACCCGGCTACATGCAGTTGTGTTGTTGTTGTGCTGTTGTGTTTACTTGCACCTTGTCATCTTTACGGTTGCACTTGTGGTTTGAGAACTTGTACCATCTAGCCTTCTTGAGTGGAGAGTATGTAGTCTACTTGTCCTTAGCCCACCACACTCGTTGGCCATCCCTCGAGTCCCTACAGTATCGATATGCATGTTGCAGCCTTCCAGAGCACGCACGTTTGGATGTGTGTTTGATAATCGCTTTGGGTTCACCGAGAAGATATCGCTCATGTAGTCTTGTAGCATCCTTGGGTCCTTTTTGGCCTGGTCCATTGTGGTGGTGGTGGTGGTGGTCTTGTCCTTTATCTTCTCGTCGGATGGATTATCATGTAAGAAGTCAAGAAGCAAGGAATCTGGATGCCTAAATGTGTGGGTTCCATAACTCTCAATGAAGCTTTCGGCTTCCTCGATGAAAGTGAAAAACTTGCTCAAGTACGACTTGAGCGAGCTACCCAACTGCTTGAAAATCTGGAGCTTGTTGAAGGACCTCTATACCTCCTTGTGCTAGGTGCTCTTCTCGTGCATGATAGAACAGAGTCTCCCACGTCATGGGTGTCACTCCGGGTGAGAGTGATACCCTTTTCACTCCTTTGCCTTGTACTTAGAAAGCTGGTCTTCAAGTCACGTCAATGAATGGTCGCCCCACTGACCGAGTGCAACTTTGTGGACATGTAGAATATACTACATGCGGTTCAGCCAGTCTGTTAGCTTCTCGCCCTTACAAAATACCTCCACACCATTGGATTATGATGTGTTCATGACCAGGCATNCTACCCAACTGCTTGAAAATCTGGAGCTTGTTGAAGGACCTCTATACCTCCTTGTGCTAGGTGCTCTTCTCGTGCATGATAGAACAGAGTCTCCCACGTCATGGGTGTCACTCCGGGTGAGAGTGATACCCTTTTCACTCCTTTGCCTTGTACTTAGAAAGCTGGTCTTCAAGTCACGTCAATGAATGGTCGCCCCACTGACCGAGTGCAACTTTGTGGACATGAAGAATATACTACATGCGGTTCAGCCAGTCTGTTAGCTTCTCACCCTTACAAAATACCTCCACACCATTGGATTATGATGTGTTCATGACCAGGCATGAAATCATTGAGATGGGTCGGTCTTTGCAACCACTAGCCGTGGCTTGAGCGGCTGTCAAACTTTCAAAGAAATGATAGTTTCATTGAAAAAACCTTCATTTTTGGAGGCGATACATCATTTTGAACTATTCCTACAACACAAATGGAAAAAAACACGCTTTTACTAAATCTCAAGATGGTGTGAGAACTACACGATCCGTCTCATGCTACACATGCACCTGGATGACACTCTTTTGATACCTCACTGATTTTTTTGCAATTTATTTTCTCTTCACGTGCAAGTCATTCACGTTGACGGTTCCGGTGGAGGTTGGTAATGCTTTGTCAGAGGTGGACATGTAAGTTGGCGGAGTCCACCTTCAGCTCTGATGGCCTCCATGGCCTCGCACTGATCCTAGGTCTTTGTCTATCCAAGGAGTGTATGGTTTGCAAACACACACGTGAGAAGGCCAAGCTTCCAAAGGATGCTATCATCCACTGTTACTCTACTGTGCCTGTAAATGTGCATCATTCCCTCAACATCGTAAAATGTGGGCTCATCTCGTGTCCCTCTGTGAGGGTCAGTATTCCCATCCTTGACATTAATTATGCATCCTCCCATTGCTCTACTCTCCTTCACGGTCACCTTGGCGAGCTCTTGTTGAGAAGACAAAGTGCTCTTGCCGTGGAATTGTTGAGCGTGCGCTTTTGGTAGCTTCTTTCATAGCCGCTCTTGACATCTTTGTTTCTCTTGGTAGCTTCTTTCGACTCAGTGGCTGCCCTTGTCTTTTTTAGCAATTAGTTCCTCTTATGACGATGACGATGGTCGGAATCCTTGTCGTAATTGTCGTTGTGCTCTTCATTCGGACCCATGTTCACGTGGTCTTCCCCATCACTTATCTCGTGGGATTCATCAACTTGCATGCAGATGTGCTCACTGGGCATTATTTTGGCATTCCCACGAATCTTGGTTCTGCTAATTGTAGTGCGGTGTTGGCTTGGTTTCTGTGCTCGTGGTGGCGGCTCCCAAAATGTGTAGTCCGACGAGGGCGTGTGGTGAGACCATTACCACTTTCCCATGCCGGGATGGATGCCACTCGTCAAAACCATGTGTGAGGGATAATGCCTCACAACTNTTGTCAGAGGTGGACATGTAAGTTGGCGGAGTCCACCTTCAGCTCTGATGGCCTCCATGGCCTCGCACTGATCCTAGGTCTTTGTCTATCCAAGGAGTGTATGGTTTGCAAACACACACGTGAGAAGGCCAAGCTTCCAAAGGATGCTATCATCCACTGTTACTCTACTGTGCCTGTAAATGTGCATCATTCCCTCAACATCGTAAAATGTGGGCTCATCGCGTGTCCCTCTGTGAGGGTCAGTATTCCCATCCTTGACATTAATTATGCATCCTCCCATTGCTCTACTCTCCTTCACGGTCACCTCGGCGAGCTCTTGTTGAGAAGACAAAGTGCTCTTGCCGCGGAATTGTCGAGCGTGCGCTTTTGGTAGCTTCTTTCATAGCCGCTCTTGACATCTTTGTTTCTCTTGGTAGCTTCTTTCGACTCAGTGGCTGCCCTTGTCTTTTTTAGCAATTAGTTCCTCTTATGACGATGACGATGGTCGGAATCCTTGTCGTAATTGTCGTTGTGCTCTTCATTAGGACCCATGTTCACGTGGTCTTCCCCATCACTTATCTCGTGGGATTCATCGACTTGCATGCAGACGTGCTCACTGGCCATTATTTTGGCATTCCCACGAATCTTGGTTCTGCCAATTGTAGTGCGGTGTTGGCTTGGTTTCTGTGCTCGTGGTGGCGGCTCCCAAAATGTGTAGTCCGACGAGGGCGTGTGGTGAGACCATTACCACTTTCCCATGCCGGGATGGATGCCACTCGTCAAAACCATGTGTGAGGGATAATGCCTCACAACTTTGGATAGGATTCGTCACTTTGCTGCCCATTAGTATCACGATCAATGAGGCCACTAGAAAATTTTCTCTAAGTTTTTGCGCTGTTGCGGATAACACAACTATGAGGTAACAATTTGTACTTTCCTGGGCCACCACGGTGAACATGAGCACGTGATGTAAAATAGTGTTTTCTACGCAGCCACAGTCAACAAAAACATGTGATTGTAAAAGATACATTCTTACGTTATGATTCACATCACTAGGTGGCCACTAAGATGCAAGGACAGAACGAATTTTTAAGAGATACAAGTATTGTTCACAAAGCGAGGAGGGGAGGTGAAAGGGAAATTCAGTACATACCTTACAATTTGCACACTCCTCTCTATCTTCTCTTGTCTTCTCATTGTCTTCATGTCATCCTTGGCCTCCTCTTGGCTTCTCTTGACGTCTTTTGCGCCTCCTTGATGGTGTCTCCCTTAAGCCCACACCAATGGAGGTATCTAAAAAAATTCTTTCCACCGATACCTTCTTCAGTTTCACCACCCTCTTTCATGCACTAATTCCAGGTCCAAGGGGGAAGGAGAGAAGCTCAGAAAGAAAAGAAGAGATGGTGGTTTGGACGTGGAAATTTCCCTCACTGTCCAATAAAATTTTGTGTAGCCTCCTCGGAGAGGGGAGGTGCTCGGAGGAGTTAGAAAAAAGAAAAAAAACTCATCAAGAGCATTCTGACGCAATTTACAACGCTTGAAATGATTAGTTTAAAAGCCAGTAGACCCCCTTCGGTGCTTTTGTTTTCGTTATGACTACAAGTAGTGTTTTCTCTAAACATTAGTTTAGACATAGTTACTGATGCCATTCATCATCTGGCTACCACAATAGCGGATGCTATTCTAACTCTTGCAGGAGAGTCATTTTTGGAAATCACATAGTAGCATCTGAAGCTCGCTGGGGGTTCTCACCTCTTCGTCACTCTGGGGGCAACCTTCACCAACATCCCGCATAAGGAGACTCAATTTTCTTGAATCTCTGGAATCCCATTTCCATTTTTTCTTCACTTTCTCAATCTGGGTCCTCAAGGAAGGGGTTGAAATCATGAACTAGTTGCTTTGTACGCGATTTTCGTGCATGAAACTTGAACTTTACACCGAGAGAGCTTCAGTTTTGTTTTTGACACAATGACACAAAATTTTCTCACTGAGATCACCAAGATCGTCATGAGACAGGAACAGGTGGGCTGGCAATAATGTGTGTCAAGGGAAGGGGCAAGCGTTGGATCGTGCCAGGGACTGTTTGGTTCATTCGAAGAAGTGTTGCTCTATAAGCTTATGAAAGCAAGTAGTGGTCAACTAAGTTTCAAATGTTTTTGGAGCAGCCGAAATTGTCCACACACAAAATATGGACCTTTTGAGAAGATGCGTGGAAGCTTCCTAGCAACACAGCCGCTGACTAGGCATCAGTGCCATGTCAGACGGTGACGACAGTCACAAGTCGTGCACACAACGGCAAGGGTCTGGCTAGGAGACACAAGGCGAAGTGTCAGAATGTTTCAAAAGCATTTGCACAGAGAGATGAAAGATGACAAGTCCATGGCATAAGTACCTGCCGCGGCGCACGGCGGGTGTCGCACGCGGCAGTGCAAGATCTGTCCTAAAACCGACCCAAAACCACTGTTTTGGCCGTAACTCTGCGCAGACATGTCAAAACGTTACGCCGTCTGAACCTAAACGTACAAGATCACAAGTCAGACGCTACGACTGGTCACATGCATGCATCCAGCATCAAACGGTGGACACACAATGCAAAAACATGCAAATCGGGCCCACGGCCAGTCCACCGATAAACTCATGCGTGCTGTAGAATGACTACAAGAGGTCCCGGGTAGCGTCCAGAGCTTTGGAACGGTCTTCGGTCAGCTCCAAGCTGGTAGTCCGCCACCAAATGACGCACCGGTGCCGCCAAGGTCCGCATCTAGGATCTGCACAAACATGGACACGACCGAGTGGTCACAGTAAACTTTACAGGTCGACTGGAATGTCAGAAATCACAACACTCCCCCATGACCCGATGGTACGCATGTCCATACACGTGCAGCACTGAGAAGAGTACAACAACGAGTGCAACGTTAGATGTGTCCCGATCATAAACACACCCCACACTCAACCACTCTCATGCAAGGGTCGAAGCCTAACAGAACAAATGGCCACCAGGAACTTTCCGCGTACTAGTGCCTTTGTCAAGAAGTCACCACGCTACATGTCAGTGCCATCCCATGACGGAGATCACGTGTCGCTCCACCAGATCACGCACAAAGTGATGCTCAACCGCAATGTGCTTCGTGCGAGCATGAGAGACACCAGAGTTCTCTACAATGGCATGAGCTCTCTGGTTGTCGCAACGAAGCACAATGGTAGGTACTGACTGATCGAGCTCAAGGAATTGGCGTTGCAGCCATACAGCCTCAGCAGCCCGTGCACCCAGAGTAACATACTTTGCCTCTGATGAGCTACGTGCAATGCAACTCTGCTTCTTGCTTTGCCAGGACACAATGGTACCATCAAGCAGAAACACGTAACCGGTGTGAGTGCATCCATCTGGGCTTCGGCCCAGTCGTTGTCAGTGTAGCCGTCAAGGTTCACCGAACACTGTCGGCAAAAGCAGAGTCCGAGGTACGGTGTGGAGATCACGTAAGGCACCACTCACATAGTCGCATGAAGGGCTCTAACGCATGGAGCCTGCGAGAAATGGACAAGGAGATTGACGAAAAAGGCGATGTCAGGACGTGTGGTAGTGGCCAGGTACATTAGACATCCGATGAGATGGAGGTACAAGGTCACATCCACTGTCTCCCCCAGCTGTGTGGGATCGTCCACCTTCAGGGCATCTTGCCTATCAGGCGTGAGAGGTGTGAAANTTGTGGGCACTGAGCCGATGAGGTTGTTGAAGCGCTCCCCTACAACACGTGCGTATCGGGCCTGATGTAGTAGTAGAGTAGGACGTTTGCTGTGTCGCACGATCTCCATGCCAAGAAACACCGTTGCAGGACCAAGGTCCTTCATCCTGTAGGTAGTCTGGAGGACAGCCTTGGCCTCATTCACGGCCTCCAGTGAAGGAGACGCTATCAGAAGGTTATCTACATAGACCAAGATGGCAGTGAACCGCTCGGGCGTCTGTTGGATGAAGAGAGAGGGATCTGCCTTGCCCTATACATATCCTGCACGAGTCAGGATACCAGTGATCTCCTCGTTCCAACACCGAGGAGACTGCTTGAGGTTGTATAAGGACTTGCGCAAGCAACAGACCCTGTCACAGTCCTCAAAGCCAGGTGGCTGAGTCACGTAAATCTCCTAATCCAGAGAGCCATGGAGGAACATATTTTTCACATCCATCTGGTGTAGTTCCTAGTCATGCTAAGCCACTTCATCGAACAGAGCTCGAGCTGAGGTCATGTAGCCGACAGGGGAAAACGTGTCAGTGTAATTGATGCCCTCAATCTGAGAGTACCCCTTGACCACCAAACGAGCATTGTGGCATTCGAGTGAGCCATCCGGCTTCACTTTCTTGCGAAAGACCCACTTGACCTGAATAGTCTTCCTCCGAGGTGGAAGGTTGACTAGCCCGTAAACTCCGTGCTCTCGGATGGCGCGAAGCTCATCCTTGCAGACAGCACACCAAGCATCGGCATCCTGTGATGAGAGAGCTTCCCTCAGTGTGCGCAGGTCAGGCACCAAAGAGGGAGAGCTCTACGTGGCAAGAGTGAACCCCTCAGTACTAGGTCTGACAACCATAAGATCGGCTGCTGCATCACAAACGATATGAAACTCACGAGTGATGAGGTCGTGCTCTACAGGGCACGATGGATATACCTTTGTGTGGTCAGTGCGGACACTCAGGCCTAGGGCCTTTGTGCCATGATCACCACTCATGATGCTCTGAATGGAGCGCTTGGGTGCAGGACCACACACTCGCTGAGCTCTGGAGTCCAATGGGCGAAGACGACCGCCGGGCTCACGGGAGTAACTTGGGCCCGAGGGGCGCACCTGAGGCTCAAGACCATGCACGATCACAGCTAGGGAGGGCTGAGGCAAGGGAGCTAGTGATGTTGTGTGAGGAGATGCGTGTGTGGGAGACACGGGACTTGGTGTGACAGTAGGAGCAGGTGAGGCAGGGCCACGCATAGAGGTAGGAGTGGCGACGAACACAAGTACGGTCATACGAGTACGCACTGGTAGAGGATCATGGGTACCTGTGGGGTACGAGGGAACTGGAATAGAAGCCGGCGGTGCGAGAGAGGTCTTTGGGCTAACAACGATGATTGCTGGGTCATCAAGAGCCAGAGACCGCAAAGTGGAGGGAGCTCAATTGGACACATCAGCTTGGCAAGAGGTGCTCGCAGGCGTAGACTCCCCCATCCGTCGAGAAACCCAACACGGAGGAACGTGCTAGACAAACAACGACGTGATTGATGTCAGATCACGGTAGGTGAGGGACTCAAAGAAGAGTGCGTTGCGTGACTGAACAATGCAACGACGAGCAGGGTCCCAAAAGTGCCATACCTTCGTCCACGGGGAGATACCTACAAAATCATACAAGCGACCCTACGGTGAGACCTTGGACCCTTGCTGGTCCTCGGTGTACCACACAAAAGCCAAGGATCCCCAGACGCGAGCAAGGCGCAGGTCAGCACCGTGGCCAAACCAGAGCTCATACGGTGTAATGTGGTCCGGAAGGGGACCGTGCGGGAGGCGGTTCCAGACCAAGTCATGTAGGCAAATCCCTCAAAACTGAAGGACTTTGGGAGACCACACTCAGACCGCATAGCGCAAACCACATTCTCCATGGTGCGGTTCCACCGCTCAAAAATACCATTCTGCTGAGGACTATCATGAGCGGAGACCTGGTGAAAAGTCTCGTACTCGGCAAAGAAGCTATCCATCTTGCCAAGAAACTTGC
>SZWC01027804.1:14560-29438 GCA_023375785.1 Penium margaritaceum | reverse complement strand
CCCGCTCTTTGGCCCGGGAGGGCGTGCAGGGGATGCTCACGGCTTGAGAACCCCGGCCGGACAGTCTCCTGAACTCGCCAGAGCTTCGCCCCTCGCTGCCAAGAGAGTGGTAGTCACTCCCGAAAGGATAGCCGGTGAACCCCACTTGGTGCTCCGGTACGCTTGAGCCTGCGAAGGGGGTGGGAGAGGACGCGGTCGCGGGCGTGCCTGAGAACAGGGCAGCGAGTCCGCTTCTTGGAACAAGCCCTACTGGAGCCATGCCACTGGACCCGCCGAAGTAGCCGCCGGAGGTCGAACTGTTGTCAAAAGACGTGCGCCTGCTAACCTCGACATCGAAAGCTGGCCTCGTGGCCAAGAGACTTGCATGATGCGAAGCTACCATGGCGAGCAATTCAGACTTGCTTGAAAGTCGTAAGGCACGACGAGGCCGACTCCTCGCAGTTCAGTCCGAAGGCACGGGAGGGACGGGGGCCAGCGGTGCAAGGGCAGGTGAGGTTGGTGGGCGAGGAAGCTCCTGCAGGTGAGGCGACTGATAGGAGGCAGTGAGGTTGTACGAGGGTTTCAAGCCTCGCGAGCACAGGGTTCGGTGCAGGACGGAATAGGTTGTGTTCTGCTACCCAAAGTGGAAGTATTGTCTATTCTGTTACACCAGANAGACGTGCGCCTGCTAACCTCGACATCGAAAGCTGGCCTCGTGGCCAAGAGACTTGCATGATGCGAAGCTACCATGGCGAGCAATTCAGACTTGCTTGAAAGTCGTAAGGCACGACGAGGCCGACTCCTCGCAGTTCAGTCCGAAGGCACAGGAGGGACGGGGGCCAGCGGTGCAAGGGCAGGTGAGGTTGGTTGGCGAGGAAGCTACTGCAGGTGAGGCGACTGATAGGAGGCAGTGAGGTTGTACGAGGGTTTCAAGCCTCGCGAGCACAGGGTTCGGTGCAGGACGGAATAGGTTGTGTTCTGCTACCCAAAGTGGAAGTATTGTCTATTCTGTTACACCAGACAAATGGCCAGAGACCAGTAGTTGCAGTGGCAAAGTCACAATCGGGTTTGTGAATGGAAATTGATTGTCTCTAGAAGACTCTCCGGTCCGTTAGAGAGGGGTCGAAAACTTACATCGAACCGTAATCGATGGGAGAAAATATTGGACATCCCAATTCAGAGATAGATAGAGGCAGAAGTAAAGTTTTGGTTTGTTGCCTCGAAGGATGTGATCGTTCTAATCAGGAGAAACGAGATCAGTCAAACACGATCATTTTCAGTTAGTAAAAATAGGTCTTAAGTAAAGTCCATTTAGTAGAGGTAAAACTACAAATTTCTTTCCAAATCACACCATCGTGCGACGATCCCATCGACAATGGATTTGCGTGTTTTGGATTGCTCAAAGTCCAAAAGCGGGCCAATCACAGCAATGGCGGCGACCTCACAGCTACGGCGAAAAGATCCGCAAAAGCGCTGGAAGAAGCGTCGCAGCAAGAACCCTTGGGCTCTCCGTCTGCGTACTACCCCTCACAACGCATACCCCACGCATCCCCCGCCCCCCCGACGGGGGCATCGACGGCGGTTCCAGCTTCCCGCCACCCTGCGGCGCNTGACTCGTACAACTGCGAGGACTTTCCGCAATGAACGGCCACCTGGGGCCCATGCGCTCCAACAAGCGCACGCATGACCTGCGTGGGCTGACGGTGCTTGGCCCACCGAAGGCGCGAGAGGACGATGGGGCTGACTCAACGTCGCCAGCCAAGAACGATGTTCGCCGGAGCGTCGGACGCGCTCGAAAGAGAGGACGCCCCGAACAGCTGTACATAAGCGATGCTGAACAAGATCGAGCGAAGTTTTCGATAGCACGTTCACTCGATCAGATGTTAATGACATTTAGGCAACAATGGACAAAGAGACCTCAAAGACAATCGAATAACACATTCATATTGTTACACTTTACCAAAGCCGTAATGATTAATGTTATTTGAATCTTAATCCATTCCTTCCTTTCAAATCCAGCAAGCTAAGGACACGCTCAAACAATGTGGAGAGGTTGGCATGCCCTACACCCCTCCCACTTAGGCGTACACCCGCATCCTGGTCCACACAAGGAACAAAAAAAGTGGCGCTCCGATACTAATGTCACAAATTTTTACAATAAAATTGGAATAAAATGCAAAAACCACAGTGATTGAGGGTCTTCAACCCTAAACCCTGTATGTCCAATCGCCCACAAATCAAGCCGTTGAAGACATGTGAATAGGCCAGCCAACACAACGTTGCACATGGAAACGTTTTCAATGGAAATGAGTCGAACAACTCCGCCATTGCCTTCAACAAAGAGGACTTCCGTTGTAAGCAAAGAGCATTGAATATAAGTTGTATTCTTAAGATGTTACGGACAACGTGGTATGCATGGCAAACCGTACATGTTGCTTTGGAGCCCTACACAAGACCAAAAATTAATTTGTTGATGTTTTGTATCATTGTATTCGTAGCCCAACACAAACATTCGGGATGTACCCGCAAATTACCTCTAAAAACCTTGGCCAACAATCGGCATCTTACACTTGTCTTTCCAGATTTCCCGGAAACTTCAGAAAACCAATCGGAAGGCACAAAATATCAACAGTGGTTTAATTTTAGAAGGAAGCGCCTGGGTCCTGTAAAAGCCCCTTCCCCCCCCCCCCNACTTTCCGCAATGAACGGCCACCTGGGGCCCATGCGCTCCAACAAGCGCACGCATGACCTGCGTGGGCTGACGGTGCTTGGCCCACCGAAGGCGCGAGAGGACGATGGGGCTGACTCAACGTCGCCAGCCAAGAACGATGTTCGCCGGAGCGTCGGACGCGTTCGAAAGAGAGGACGCCCCGAACAGCTGTACATAAGCGATGCTGAACAAGATCGAGCGAAGTTTTCGATAGCACGTTCACTCGATCAGATGTTAATGACATTTAGGCAACAATGGACAAAGAGACCTCAAAGACAATCGAATAACACATTCATATTGTTACACTTTACCAAAGCCGTAATGATTAATTTTATTTGAATCTTAATCCATTCCTTCCTTTCAAATCCAGCAAGCTAAGGACACGCTCAAACAATGTGGAGAGGTTGGCATGCCCTACACCCCTCCCACTTAGGCGTACACCCGCATCGTGGTCCACACAAGGAACAAAAAAAGTGGCGCTCCGATACTAATGTCACAAATTGTTACGATAAAATTGGAATAAAATGCAAAAACCACAGTGATTGAGGGTCTTCAACCCTAAACCCTGTATGTCCAATCGCCCACAAATCAAGCCGTTGAAGACATGTGAATAGGCCAGCCAACACAACGTTGCATATGGAAACGTTTTCAATGGCAATGAGTCGAACAATTCCGCCATTGCCTTCAACAAAGAGGACTTCCGTTGTAAGCAAAGAGCATTGAATATAAGTTGTATTCTTAAGATGTTACGGACAACGTGGTATGCATGGCAAACCGTACATGTTGCTTTGGAGCCCTACACAAGACCAAAAATTAATTTGTTGATGTTTTTTATCATTGTATTCGTAGCCCAACACAAACATTCGGGATACCCGCAAATTAGCTCTAAAAACCTTGGCCAACAATCGGCATCTTACACTTGTCTTTCCAGATTTCCCGGAAACTTCAGAAAACCAATCGGAAGGCACAAAATATCAACAGTGGTTTAATTTTAGAAGGAAGCGCCTGGGTCCTGTAAAAGCCCCTCCCCCCCCCCCCCCCCTCGTGCCCTTTGTTGATGTGGGTGTCACCAACACATGTTGACCTCTAGGCATACTACACAAACATCACCCATTGCAATTGACTGAAGATTTGCTTGACAGTTGATGGCGACACATCCATAGGTGTTGGTACACTGGTGGTCGAAGAAACTATGTGGCTGTCATATGGACGGGCTTCCGACGGGTTGGCCCCAAGCAGGGATGGTAAACCGCGGTATTGAGTACCGCGGTACAGAAGTACCGCGGTACTCAATACCGCGGTATACTACTTTTCTGGCAGGTCACTACCGATACCGGTACCAGTACCGCATCATCAACGGTATTAGTAAAACACCGCGGTATTCCTGTCGTACTGCGGTACATGTTGTACCGCCGACGGTAAACCCTATTTTTTTTGTGTGGAAATAGACGACCGCAGAAAGCACCGTCTGAATTAACTCTGAAATCCATTTCAGAAGTGCAGAACAGGCTAAAAGCAATAGTCGCCAATACAAACTTACATGTTTTTCTCTTAGTTAGATAGTACCGCGATACTGTAACGCGGTACGGTACTGCGGTACAGAAGAGGGGTACCCCTCAAGGTCAGTACCGATACCGTACCGGTACCGCGGTACCGGAATACCGCGGTACAAAACCGCGATATACCGCGGTATCGGTAGTACCGCTGCCATCCCTGGCCCCAAGTCGCCCAAGAGATGCAGAAGACAATTACGCAAGATTCGATGCATGAGACCTGCATGCATTCATCCGTGCAATCTGGATGATGCTCGACAATCTTCTGTTATTGGGGGGGGTGGGGAGGGGATTTTGCAACCACAATTGAGTAGCCCAGGTTGGACCCTCTAGGCAGATCTCTGCCGGATTTTGATCGGCGTCAAAATAGAGAAATGTATGGACGGATAAAGTTCAAGCCACGTTGTGGGCAAAACCCCACAATCTTAGGTGAGCTCGCGTCTCACCCGACTGTGAGGGAGCTTTACACTCGTCCTCTCCCGCTCGACTCAAAACTCTCTTGTCACGTCTTTTGTCGAAGTCAACCACATCCATGTCCATGGCCGCTTAGCGTGTGTACTCCTCACCCTAAATTGTTCCCTCATGCCCCTTAGCACTAACTACTAGTATCTAAGCTGCAAGGGCACATCATTCATGTGTGAGCGTTAGATGCTTCACGCTACCGTCTTGAGATCCACGACCGCTTCCGCACAATTGCCGTCGCAAGTGTAGCTATCGTCTGGCTTCCACTTTCGCCGAAGAACCCACTTGGTACTGATGGCCTTGCGGCCCGGGGGGATTTCGACGAGCTCATAGACTTGATTTTGCCGAATGGCAGCCAGCTCGTCGGTGCATGCAGCCTCGGAGACACCCAAGCCTCACAAAGGGTGGCTTGGTCCTCCGGTCGCTCTGTGGGGCAGACAGTAAGGGCGTGTGCATCCCGCGTCCCTAGTGGCATACGCGACGGCATACCGGTGCTCCTCATGGAGCAAGGCATTTCCTAAAGTTGACCCTGGATGTAAGTCAGTGATGAATGACAACGTGGCCAAGCCAAGTGCCTTGGTGCCAGAGTCCCCACTCACGACTGTGGTAGTGGATCTGACAGGAGGCAAGGAGCCTCGTGGGGTGACAGGTGGTCTTGGCGCAAGAGGGCATGAGAAGGCGGCCTAAGTGCTCACTGTCGGCCTGGGTCGAAGGCACCCGCCTGCACCACATGTGTAGCGCGCCGACACGGACGGGGCAATAGGCCCTAAGGAGCTCGCGGACATGTACAAGGAAACCGGCGTGGAGGGGCTGGCGGACACGGATGGGGCAGTCGGCCCTAAGGGGCTTGCAAACACGGACAGGGTAGCCGGCACTGAGGGGCTGGCGGACATGGAAGGGGAAGCCGGCCTAAAGGGGCTGGCGGACACGGATGGGACAGCCTGCGCGAAGGGGCTCGCGGACACGGATGGGGCAGCCGACCCGAAGGGGCTGGCGGACATGGATGGCGCAGCAGGTCCGGAGGGGCTGGCAGACACAGATGGGGTAGCTGACCCTGAGGGGCTGGCGGACACGGACGAGGTAGCCGGCCCAGAGGAGCTAGCGGACACAGACGGGGCAGCCGGCGCAGAAGGACCCGCGGGCGCAGACAATGGGACGCCCGGACGCGGCTGGACGAAGGGCGGGCCCACCACTCCCCCACGCGACAGAAGGAATATCGACGCGCCAGAGCAAACGAGGTCGTGAGGAAACAAATCCTCAAAGAAGATGGCGTCCCGAGAATCGCAATGTAGTGCTGGGTAGGATTTCAGAAGCGTTTTGCCTTGGACTGATGCGAGATACCAAGGAAGGTGCAGGGACGGCTGCGAGGCTCCAGCTTGCTATTCTGGTGTGGGGTAGGCAGCCACACAACAGCTACGTAGCCCCAGACGCAGGCCAGACGGAGGTTTGGACTGCGTATGGGAATGGGTCCGTGAGGAATCCGGTTCCACACCCATATCATGTAGGTCATGGCCTCGAAGTAGAAGCCGTCAAAGAGACCGGACTCGACCTGCATGTTGCGGACAGCGTCAGCCATAGAGCGGTTCCACCGCTCAGAGACGCCGTTCTGGGCTGGCGTGTAAGGCACTGGCGTCTCATGATGGACGTCGCGGGAGACGTGGAACAATGTGGTCTCCCCCAAAAACTCAACCCCGCGATCGGATTGGAAGCAACCGAGGGGGCAACCACATTCACACTCACCACAAACAAGCCAGTTGCAAAAAGGGGGAGCGAAGTTGCTCTTCTACTGAAGGCAGAAGACCGAGCAATAGCAAGAGTAGTTGTCCGTGAGTTTCATGACGTAACGACCGTGCTCACCGACAGACTCTGTCTGGAGGGCACCCATGATGTTAGAGAGAACCAAGTCAAGCAAGGCTGTCACACGAGAGGCAGACAAGGGGTAGGTGGAATGGTGCATCTTCCCCTGAGCACAATCAATGTACTTGGTGGGACATGGCAGAGGAAAGGAGGTTGGATGAAGGCCTATGGTTGATTTCCTGTAAAACATGTTGTAAACAGCGGCAGGATGGACGTGACAGAGGGGACGATGTAAGAGACGAGTGTGCTGCGTAAAGAGTGTGCTAGTAACAAACATGTCGCCAGTGTCACAGCGCTTGATCGCATGAGCATGAACGTTTGACATGTGCGTGGTGTTGGAACTGTGTCGTTGCGTCCGTCAGGTCATGTCGTCTTGCATGCTACCGCCCATGGCTACTTGTGGCATGTACCGCTCCTGTCCACTTCTACCTTTGTCTCCTCCTCATCAGTCAACACTGGCGAACAACACCGACACCAGCCTCCTCCAGAGGCTGTGCTTAAGGCCAAGGACGAAGAGGACATTAGTCACGAAGACATCACCAGTAGGACCACGGAAGCGAACAACACCGACACCATGAGCGGGTGACACATGAACAGAACCCGTCCAAACCCCGGATACATCGGTGACAGGCTCGAGGACACAAAAGGCCCCGCGCTAGGCCGTCATGTGATGCGTGGTCCTGAAGTCGATGATCCACGTCTCTCACGGATCCTGAACCGGTGTGGCCAGGTCGTTGACAGTCACATGGCAGTGGGCGAGCGACGCGGACGAGGTGGACGGAGGTGCGAACTGGGACTGCCAGGCATCCAGCCAGGCAACATTATCACAAAGAGGAGCAGGTGGGAAGGGTACGACAGAGGATGGAGTGGACGAAGATACAAGGCATGACCGAAGCACAGACTCTGTCATGTAGGATAGGACAATGGAACGAGCGACATTGTAACTTGCACTTCCTTTGGGAGGAGGGTAAAGAAGGTCGAGCTAGAGTGCGATGAACTCCTCCAACTAACGCTCGCGGCTCGAGGGTCAGACAGAGTAGACCCACTACGGTGTGACGGCACCAAAATCCTAGAAGGAGGAGGAAGGCGCTGGTGACAAAGGAGCGGGAGGGGACGGCTGCGAAAGATAATGCGGTGGAGCCGTCACAAGCGGCGCGGACGTAGCAAAAGCAGCGACAGTCATGGCAGTGGTGACGAGGCGACGCTCACGTTGGCGACGCATGGTGGCGATGACGCGAGCCACATCATTCGGGAGCGGACACGTGTACCACTCGTGTCCTGGCTGGCCATGGTTGTGGTAGACGAGGCTGCCACCACCGGATCCGCTGGACTGCCGCTGTGGGCCCTTGTGCTTCTTGCCCCACGCTTCTCATTGNGGCGCGGACGTAGCAAAAGCAGCGACAGTCATGGCAGTGGTGACGAGGCGACGCTCACGTTGGCGACGCATGGTGGCGATGACGCGAGCCACATCATTCGGGAGCGGACACGTGTACCACTCGTGTCCTGGCTGGCCATGGTTGTGGTAGACGAGGCTGCCACCACCGGATCCGCTGGACTGCCGCTGTGGGCCCTTGTGCTTCTTGCCCCACGCTTCTCATTGCCAGATGAGGAGGCGCCGGAAGTCGTTGCTGCTGCTCGGGTGGCAACAGCCACTGAAGCGACGGCAAGAGAGGTGAGGGACTTCGTGCGATGGATGTGTGACTCCTGACGAGCCTCCTTGATGCGGAGGAAGAGCTCATATGCCCAGGGCATAAGGATACCCTTGGCAGCCATCGCGACAAGGACCTCTTGGGAGTAGTGGATGAAGACGTCGTAGAAGGCGTCGGTGGCGCCCTAGAATCTTTGAGGCAGCGCAGGATGTCCTCTACACACTACCACTAGGAGGTGACTATCCCGGTCTCCCCCATATGCAGGGAGTTGAACTCCGGGATGAGGTGGCTGGTCTCGGCGTCAATGGTCACACAATGAGGGTGCGTGAGTACGTGCCACGTTGCTGTAGGGTCAAGGAGTGCAACACTGGTGAGGTTGCCGAGGAAGGGCTCGCGGGCAAGACGTACAGCTGGATGGGCAGCAGGGACGGGGCACGCACGGTGTGACCGGTGCCATATACCTGGTCGGCCTGGGTGGAGTCGAAGGGCACAACAAAGTAGGGCCACAAGCCCTCACCAAGTGTCCATATCTAGAAGGTGAGCTCCCAGCTCCGAAACTGCTCGCCAGCTTGAAGCGGCGGCGGTGGGGTTTCGAATTCCTTTGGCCTGCGCTTGGCACCTAGAGTGGGGCCTACAACTCACGTCACCCTCCGCTGTTGGCTCTGGGTGTGTTGCCGCGCCAGGTACTACGTGGCATAGGATACCGTAGGGCTTGTGTACTTAGTTGGAACAAAAGGTGCTTGCTCACACTGCTGCTGTTGTTGCAGCAGCTGCTTATGCTGCTATTACGGCTGTTGTTCTGGTAGCTATGTTGATGGCTGTAGTGCCGCTACCCGTTGTGTTAGCATTTTGAGATGCTTACACAAAGCAACGAGCCGACCTATCGAGCCAACATGACCGACGACAAATCTTGCGTGGAAATGGTGTTGCTGCGACTGCTGCTGCTGCTGCATCAAAGGATGTTGCTGTAGCTGCTGCTGCTACTATTCCTACTATGGCTGCTCTTGCTACTACTGGTGCTGCTAATTTTGTGGCTACTGTTGTTGCTGCTGTTGCCGCCACGACAACTGCTGCTGCTGCTACTGCTGTTGTGACTATTTCTCTTGTTGTTACAAAGGTGGCAGCTACTACTACTGCTGCTCCTACAACTACTATAGTTGTTGTAGGAAGGGGGTCCTCCAACAGAGGACCCGTCTCCACTTTCTGCCATTGTATCCTTTGTTTCCTCTCCATTTCTTGTGTGCTACTGATGTCAATAGTGACGTCAGCTAAGACATCAGACTAGGATGGCTGACGTCAGCAACTGCTACTACGTTATCTACAGGGTTGTCGCTATAGTTTTTTTCTTGTTGCTGACGTTAGTAGTGACTTCACCCGAGTATGGCTAACATCAGCAATGGCCGTTGCGTTGTTGTTGCGGCCGTTGCATTGTGGTTGCAGCCGTTGCTGCGTCATCTCTAGACTTGCTGCTGTTGCTTTTGTTGTTTCTGCCGCTACTACTGCAAGAGTTGCTACATCAAGTATTACTACTATTACTATCGCTGTTGTTGCAGTTACTACTACTGCTCATTGCTTGCTAATTGCTGCTCGATGATATTGCCGCGTGCTATTGCTGCTACTGCTTCTTGCTATAGTAGCAGTTGCTTGCTGTTGGTGCTAGTGCTATTGCTAGCTGCTCCCTACGTGTGCTTACTATGTGTTGCTACTGCTACTGCTGTTGTTGTGTTGGTAGCACCACAGTCACTTTCTTGGTGACGTCGCCATGTGCGTCGACATCGCTCCAGCATCGGTCCTACGTGTTGGACTCACGTCCACCAACGCTCCCACTGTCCTGGGGCCAGTACTGTCAAATATTTTCCAGCAGCATCTCCCTCTCATCTAGAGCGTTTTGACGACGCCACCCGGTGGGTCAACGCTGCTGGAAGAATCCGGTAGCATTACCCCAGCACGGGCGCGTTCAGGGGATCACCGGCGTTGATTAGTCCTGTTCGTCAAGATTCTGCAGCTTCTACTCTGCTTTGGCTCTAATACCAAGCTTGAAAACTCTTGTAGCAGCAGGTTGGGGTAGCAACGTTGTTGATATAGCGTGTGGGAACCCACGCTCATTGCTTAAGCCGCCCCCTCAGTCTGCTGCACTAAAGCCTAAGTTTGAGAGCTCTTGTGTTTATNGTGTTGGTAGCACCACAGTCACTTTCTTGGTGACGTCGCCATGTGCGTCGACATCGCTCCAGCATCGGTCCTACGTGTTGGACTCACGTCCACCAACGCTCCCACTGTCCTGGGGCCAGTACTGTCAAATATTTTCCAGCAGCATCTCCCTCTCATCTAGAGCGTTTTGACGACGCCACCCGGTGGGTCAACGCTGCTGGAAGAATCCGGTAGCATTACCCCAGTACGGGCGCGTTCAGGGGATCACCGGCGTTGATTAGTCCTGTTCGTCAAGGTTCTGCAGCTTCTACTCTGCTTTGGCTCTAATACCAAGCTTGAAAACTCTTGTAGCAGCAGGTTGGGGTAGCAGCGTTGTTGATATAGTGTGTGGGAACCCACGCTCATTGCTTAAGCCGCCCCCTCAGTCTGCTGCACTAGAGCCTAAGTCTAAGAGCTCTTGTGTTTACTACTCAGAACTGAGCGTGCCAGAGTTGGCGCTAGATAACAACTAAAAACTGGGAAGGACTGATTAAGAAGTGAGAATGAGCAACAATGGGAGACCCCCCCAAATTCTAGCTCCTACCTCTATAGAAATTTCTCCTCAGTTTCTAAGCAAATGAGAAAATGAAGCTATTTTCTGGCACGCCGGGTTTTCTCCGTGAGCCCTGCCAGACGGCCGACAGCCCAAAACCCGGGTATCATCTATTTGGCCTAAACATCGGACCATACAATAATACACACATTACTAACGCAGTCGTGCGGTCAGAATCAGCTAGAAACATAGCAGTGAGGAGTTACGGCTGCCCAAACCCAAGCGGTGTCTATGCTAATCCCCGGTACCAACTGTGCCCAAAAATCATGAAACTTGGACCCTAGGCATAACGCTACAGTGAACTCAGACACGGTGCTGGATGCATGCAGACAGCATATGCAGTGACGGTGACTGCTAGCGGCACGACTGTCAAGGAGGTCTGCCGATGGAGCTGAGCACATTGGAGGGAGGAGGCTCGAGCACACTGCGTGTAGGCCTCAGCGTGCGCCGGCTCCACCAGACAACACTCTAGCAGCGTCGTGTCTCGCCGTCAGTCATCCACACACTGATGTACATAAGCCGGGAGGACACAACAGGGTACAAATGAGAGATGTGTGGAAAACCAAGATGGTGCGATCTACCACGATGTCCTAAAACTGGTGACAAGAAGCCATGGTTTCCAAAACTCGATCATGAGAAGCCACATGTTTGTGATGCGGATCTCTTTATGTACCTTCAACCATGCATCAATACATCTTTTGTGTCCAATCCCTTCAGCTTTCAATTTCTCTCTTTGTAGATGGAAACCTATCTCCATTTTTAAAATGGTTTTTCATAACACTTGCCCCAGAAATTCAGTCAAACATGCTCTTGTAATGTCACACGCACAATCAAACATTTGTTTTGTGTTATGCATCTTTGATTTTCCAGGTTCGACAAACAAATGACGTCAAAAGTGGAAGAAAACTTCGCAAACATTGACTGATGTATCCACCCCTATTCCTACATGAGAAGGATACCTTGACTTTGACGAACATGAAACACAACAAGGGCAACTTCAACACAGGTGCGCTGTATGCGCCTTGCATGGACACGATGTGGTGATTCCAAATCACGACGAAGATATGTGTCTGTTTTTCTAACTGGATTATGGAAAGGTCCAAAATAATCCGTTGCCCATGGTTTTGGTCGATTTATACGCGCTGCCCATAGTCGAAAATGACATAAATGCGATGCCCATGATTTTGAATGTCCGTCCGAAAACAAATTTTGACTTCTCTCTCGAGGTCGGCGACTGCTGGCCTCGAGAGCGAAATCAGCGACTTCCGACACCGGCCGAGCCGATGTCAGAAGTTACCATGTGGCGAGTTTTTGAGTTCGCAACTGCAAACTCCAAAACTCGTGACTAGGTAACACGCATATCGCAACCCCCCCCCCAATATCCGACAAACCCCCTAGTGACACTGGGGGGTTTGGGCTTTATTTTTTTACTTGCCCGGGCCCCGCTACCGCGGCGCCCGGCAGATTCCCTTTCATTTATCACACGTGCGCCGCATCTCGTAAACCCCCCCAATAACATACAAACCCCCTACTTACACTGGGGGGTTTGGGTTTTATTTTTTTCTTGCCCGGGAATCTGCCGGGCCCCGCGGTAGCGGGGCCCGGCAGATTCCCTTTCTCCTATCACACGTGCGCCTCATCTTGCAAACCGCCCCCAATAACAGACAAACCCCTAGTTACATTCGAGGGTTTGGGTATTTTTATTTTCTTGCCCGGGCATCTGCCGGGCCCCGCGGTAGCGAGGCTCAGCAGATGCCCAGGGTGCGCCGCATCCTGCAAACCACCCCAAACCTACGACAAACCCCCTAGTTTAAATGGGGGATTTGGCAGGGTCATCGCAAGCCAACAGGGCGGTTTCGCCGCGAAATCCCTCCTACGAGCTCGCGACGACGGGCGAAGTTCAACTTCGGCCTCGAAGTCGAAATCCATGTCGAATATGTTAAAAACATGAAATATAATACAGCCGTGCCCATTTTCGCTCGAAAAGCGCAAAACATGGGCATCGTTGTCATGTCGATTTCGACTATGGACAGCGCGTAGAAATCGACAGCAACGATGGGCATATAACAACTTCTTCCTTATGGAAAATGTCTACTTCGGATTCTTACGTATGGTTTATGGTTTATGCCTCGTACTAAGCCTTATACCTATGTGGACCCGCTACCGTCCATATCCATTATCGCAAGTACCGATCTAACGGCTGGATTAACGTGGTTCCTGTTGGATGGCGACATTCGTGTTTGAACTACAGGTTTGTTGAACTGTTACGTTGACTTAGCTTCAATTCACATGCATCAACGAACAGTGTCCATAAATAACCTGGTCACAAGAAATATACGCGGCACAGTTCGTCCGGATTATGCACTTGTTCTCATTTGCTCCAGATGCGTGTGTTACGTTCTTGATTCTTCATCGTATCCTCGTGTGGTAATACTTTGACACATCTCACCGGTGGAGAGATGTGTCGAAAATCGACAAAATTATCTATCTGACCATCAGTCGGTTTCGCTCACTTTTGCCCCATGGGTAAAATTGACGGCTGCCAACATGACCGTTTTCCCCCCTGACGCAGGCATCCGATGGGAGAGCACTCCTAAGACAGCCCCCCCCCCCGATCATCCAAGAAGTGCTACGTCATCATCCACGTATGAATTCCGACTGAAGGCAGTCCGCGTTAAGAAGGGAATCGAATTAGGCAGCTCTTGCAAGTTTATCCATACAACGATAAGATTGCAGGGAAATCCCCTAGTTTGCAGTATGTATAGTGACATCTTACATCCCCTTCCTGGCATATCGTTATCACAGCAAAAATAAGTGGCTTCTTGGATTTGAAGATCAGAAAGCGTATTGTTGGGTTACATAGTAACCGTATTACAATCGTTTTGCGTGCCAAACGACGTTAAAGAAAATTGTGATTGGTGGATCGGTCATTTTCCTGACATATCCATCAATCAGGGTGCGAGAAATTGGCGGACTGTATGCCCCTCCACGTCCGCAGCCCAGGTCGGCCCACAAGAGAAAATTACGGACATCGACCTAGATGTCCGGAAAGACCCCGGATAGTATAGAAGGACCAGTCCTCCGCCAAGACAAAAAGGTAGGGATTGTACGTTGGGTTGGGTCCAGCCCCTCGAGTCCACAGGATAGCATAACTCAATGTTGTTTTTTCCCTCTATGTCACTCCTCCTTGGCCTCGCCTTGTCCTGTTTCAAGGAATTAGTCGTCACGGCAAACTCTTTAGACTCCTGAACATGGCTTCAAACAGGGTTAACATGGAAATGAAAGAAAAGAAATTCAACCAACATTATAGAAGAAGGTAAAAAAATTTCATTCTGCCTATGATAACTTCATCTTATTTCTTATAACATAAGGAAACATCCTAAATTCATCCAAATTTATCGAAGATCTTTTTTTGGTTGAAGTTCATAATACACGTGTGAAACTAGCATGTTCACAATAAAAGAACATATTCATCTAATATAAATTGATTCATCATCAGATAGAACCGTATTCATAAAGAAGACCGGGAAGAAATGCCTTTAAAGGTTTTTCTTCAATATGTTGGTGAATTGCTATACATAATAGTGTATCGTCAAGCGCATTCAGTCGATTTTCTTATGTATTTTTTGCTTTTACATCCACACAAGTTCGAATACATCCACCATAACTTGGAGTAGTTTAGGAAGAGTTCACCCAAACCATACACAATGTTGAAGAGCACACATGGGAGACCAAAACAAAATAGTTTGAACGAATGCGGGTGACAGTTTGTGTAGCGGGAGGGCCGGTTCGGCCCTCCCTCCTCGCTGAAGCGAGGGGTGGTTGCGCACCACCCCTCGCGTCAGCGAGGGCTGGCCGGCGGCCAGCACTTTGCTGGCCGCCGGCCAGCTCGCTGCCGGCCGGCTGGACGGCCGGCGGCCAGCCGAGC
>SZWC01027803.1:8816-24466 GCA_023375785.1 Penium margaritaceum | reverse complement strand
ACAAAGTTGGCATGTGCCACTGACCATGACCACAAATGTATCCAAGTGACTTTTACTTCTATTGAACATAACACGAGTCAGCCAAGGTTAGAGTGTCTAATCACAATGCAGATGTACTAGGCATGATCTTGTAGGTACAGAAAAGGCAGAGTACTGGTGGCTCGGTGTGGCCATTGTGTGCAATGCCTTGACAAAGTTGGCAGGTGTCACTGACTATAAACACAAATGTATCCAAGTGACTTTTACTTCTATTGATCATATCACAAGTCAGCCACGGTCAGAGTGTCCAATAACAGTGCAGATCTACTAGGCATGATCTTGCAGGTGCAACAAGGTAGAATACTAATGGCTCGGTGTGGCTATTGTGCGCAATACCTCGACGAAGTTGGCATGTGCCCTGACCATGACCACAAATGTACCCAAGTGGCTTTTACTTCTATTGACCATAACACAAGTCAGCCATGGCCAGGGTGTCCAGTAACAGTGCAGATCTAGTAGGCATGATCATGCAGGTACAAACAAGGTAGAATACTGGTGGCTCGGTTTTGCTATTGTGCGCAATGCCTTGACAAAGTTGGCATGTGCCACTGACCATGACCACAAAGTTTACCAAGTACCTTAAACGGCTATGAATCATAACACGAGTCAGCCACGGTTAGAGTTTCCAGTCACAGTGCAGATATACTGGGCATGACCTTACAGGTACAAACAAGGTAGAATTCTGGTGGCTTGGTGTGGCTATTGTGCGCAATGCCTTGACAAAGTTGGCATGTGCCACTGACCATGACCACAATTGTATCCAAGTGACTTATACTTCTATTGATCATAACACGAGTCAGCCACGATCAGAGTATCTAATCAAAGTGCAGATGTACTAGGCATGATCTTGCAGGTACAAACAAGGCAGAATACTGGTGGCTTGGTGTGGCTATTGTGCGTAATTCCTTGACAGAGTTGGCATGTGTCACTGACCATGACCACAAATGTATCAAAGTAACTTTAACTTCTATTGACCATAACACAAGTCAGTCAAGGTAAGAGTGTCCAATAACAGTGCAGATTTATTAAGCAGGATCTTGCACGTGCAAACAAGGTAGAATACTGGTGGCTCAGTGTGGCTATTGTGCGTAATATCTTGACAAATTTGGCATATTCCACTGACCATGACCACAAAGTTTACCAAGCACCTTAAACGGCTATGAATCATAACTCGAGTCAGCCACGGTCAGAGTGTCCAATCACAGTGACATGTGCTAGGCATAAACTTGCAGGTATAAGTAAGGTAGAATACTGGTGGCTTGGTGCGGCTATTATGCAATGCCTTGACAAAGTTCGCCTGTGCCACTGACCATGACAACAAAGTTTACCAAGTGAATTTAACTTTTACGCATCGTTTCACGAGTCGGCCACGATCAGAATGCCCAATCATACTGCAGATGTACTATGCATGACCTTGCAGGTATAAGCAAGGTAAACCACAGGTGGCTCAGTGCGGCTATTGTGCGCGATGCCTTGACAAAGTTGGCATGTACCACTGACCATGACCACAAAGTTAACCAAGTGACTTTATCTTTTATGAATCATCACATGAGGCAGCCCAGTAGATCATTGGATCAAGGTAATCCGACGGCTGTCCTTTTTCCAATAAAAACTTGCAGGTATACCCAATGTAAAACACTGGTGGCACAGTGAGGCTATTGCGAGCGATGACTTAACAAAGTTGGCATGTGCCACTGACCATGACCACATACTTATCCAAGTGACTTGAACTTATACAAAATGTAACACGAGTCAGCGATGGTCAGATTGCCCAATCANGCCCAGTAGATCATTGGATCGAGGTAATCCGACGGCTGTCCTTTTTCCAATAAAAACTTGCAGGTATACCCAATGTAAAACACTGGTGGCACAGTGAGGCTATTGCGAGCGATGACTTGACAAAGTTGGCATGTGCCACTGACCATGACCACATACTTATCCAAGTGACTTGAACTTATACAAAATGTAACACGAGTCAGCGATGGTCAGATTGCCCAATTACAGTGCTTATGTACTATGCATGATCTTGCTGGTATGAACAAGGTAAGAACCCGGTGACTTGGTGTCGCTATTGTGCGCAATGCCTTGACAAAGATGGCCTGTGTAACTGACCATGACCACAAAGTTCACCAAGTGACTTTAATTTCTCTGAATTGTAACATGAGTCAGCCACGGTCATTGTGCCCAATCACAGTGCACGTGTACAAATGCATGACCTTGCAGGTATGAACAAGATAAAAAACAGGTGCCTTGGATTTGGCTATTGTAAGAAAGGCCTTGACAAAGTTTGCCTGTGCAACTGACCATGACTACAAATTTATCGAAGTGAATTTTACTTGTATTGATCATAACACGAGTCAGCCACGGTCAGAGTGTCCAATCACAGTGCAGATGTACTAGGCATGATCTTACAGGTACAACCAAGGAAGAATGCTGGTGGCTCGGTGTGGCTATTGAGCGCAATGTCTTGACAAAGTTGGCATGTGCCACTGACCATGACCACAAACTGATCCAAGTGACTTTAACCTCTACGAATTGTAACACGAGTCAGCCACAGTCAAAGTGCGCAATTACAGTGCACATACACTATGCATGACCTTACAGGTATAAACAAGGTAAAAAAACCAGTGGCTTGGTGTGGCTATTGTGCGCAATGCCTTGACAAAGTTGACATGTGCCACTGACCATTACCACAAATTTATCCAAGGGACTTTCACTTCTACGAATTGTAACACGAGTCAGCCGCGGTCAGAGTGCCCAATCACAGTGCACATTACCATGCACGATCTTGCAGGTGCAAACAAGGTAGAATTATGTTGGCTCTGTGTGGCCATTGTGCCCAATGCCTTGACAAAGTTGTCCTGTTCAACTGACCATAACTCCTATGAATCATCACATGAGTCAGCCACAGTCAGAGTTCCCAATCAAAGTGCACGTGTGCTAGGAATAAACTTGCAGGTACAAACAAGGTAAAATACCGGTGGCTCAGTGCGGCTATTGTGCGCGATGCCTTGACAAAGTTGGCATGTGCCACTGACCATGACCACAAACGTATCCACGTGACCTTAACTTCAACGAATTGTAACACAAGTTAGCCGCGGTCAGAGTACCCAATTACAGTGCACATGTACTATGCATGACCTTGCATGTATAAACAAGGTAAAAACCCGGTGGCCTGGTGTGGCTATTGTGTGCGATGCCTTGACAAAGTTGGCATGTGCAACTGACCATGACCACAAAGTTAACCAAGTGATTTTAACTTCTAAGAATTATAACACAAGTCAGCCACAGTCAGATTGCCCAATCACAGTGCACATGTACTATGCATGACCTTGCAGGTATAAAAAAGGTAGATTACGGGTGGCTCGGTGTGGCAACTGTGCACAATGCCTTGACAAATTTGGCATGTGCAACTGACCATGACCACAAATTTATCCAAGTGACTTTTACTTCTATTCATCATGAAACGAGTCAGCCACGGTCAGAGTACCCAATCACAGTGCACATGTACTATGCATGACATTGCATGTATAAACAAGGTAGAATAATGGTGGCTTTGTGTGGCTTTTGTGCACAATGCCTTGACTAAGTTGGCATTTGCCACTGACCATGACCACAAATTTATCCTCGTGACTTTTACTTCTACGTATTGTAACACGAGTCATCCACAGTCAGAGTGCCCAAGCACAGTACACGTGTGCTAGGCATAAACTTGCAGGTTTAGTTTAAGCAAGGTAAAACATTGGTGGCTTGGTGCGGCTATTGTGGACAATGCCTTGTCAAAGTTGGCCTGTGCCACTGACCAAGACCACAAACGTATCCAAGTGACTTTAACTTCTACGCATCGTAACACGAGTCAGCCACGGTCAGAGTGTCCAATCACAGTGCAGATGTGCTATGCATGACATTGCAGCTTTAAGCAAGGTAAATTACTGGTGGCTCTGTGCGGGTATTGTGCGCAATGCCTTCACAAAGTTTGCCTGTGCAACTGACCATGACGACAAAGTGAACCAAGTGACTTTAACTTCTATGAATTATCACATGAGTTAGCCACAGTCAGAGTACCAAATCACAGTGCACGTGTGCTAGGCATAAACGTGCAGGTATGAACAAGGTAAAACACTGGTGGCTAAGTGCAGATATTGAAAGCACTGCCTTGACAAAGTTGGCCTGTGCCACTGATCATGACCACAAAGTTTACCAAGTGACTCTAACTTCTACGCATCGTAACACGAGTCAGCCACAGTCAGAGTGCCCAATCACAATGCACATGTAGTATGCATGACCTTGCTGGTATAAACAAGGTAAAAACCAGTGGCTTGGCGATGCAATTGTGCGCAGTGCCTTGACAAAGTTGGCATGTGCAACTGACCATGACCACAAATTTATCCAAATACCTTAAACGTCTATGAATCATGACACGAGTCAGCCACGGTTAGAATGCCCAATCACAGTGCACGTGTGCTGGGCATAAACGTGCAGGTATAAATCAGGTAAAACACTGGTGGCTCAGTGCGGCTATTGTGCCTGATGCCATGACAAAGTTGGCATGTGCCATTGACCATGACCACAAACGTATCCACGTGACTTCAACTTCTACGAATTCTAACACAAATCAGCCACGGTCAGAGTGCCCAATCACAGTGCACATGTACTTTTTTGACCTTGCTGGTATGAACAAGGTAGAAACCGGGCGGCTTGGTGGGGTTATTGTGCGCAATGCCTTGACAATGTTCGCCTGTTCAAGTGACCATGACAACAAAGTTTTCCAAGTGACTTTAACTTCTATCAATTATCACATGAGTCAGCCACGTTCAGAGTGTCAAATCACAGTGCAGATGTACTAGGCATGATCTTGCAGGTGCAAAAAAGGTAGAATACTGGCGGCTTGGTGTGGCTATTGTCTGCAATGCCTTGACAAATTTGGCCTGTGCAACTGACCATGACCACAAAGAGAACCAAGAGACTTAAACTTCTATGAATCATCACAAGAGTCAGCCACAGTCATGTGCCCAATCCCAGTGCACGTGTGCTAGGCATAAGCTTGCAGGTGTGAACAAGGTAAACACTGGTGGCTCAGTGCGGCTATTGTGCGCAATGCCTTGACAAAGTTGGCCTGTGCCACTGACCATGACCACAAAGTTTACCAAATGATTTTAACTTCTACGCATCGTAACACGAGTCAGCCACGGTCAGAGTTCCCAATCACAGTGCACATGTAGTATGCATGACCTTGCTGGTACGAACAAGCCTTGAGAAAGTTGGCATGTGCAACTGACCATGACCACAAATCTATCCAAGTACCTTACACGTCTATGAATCATGACACGAGTCAGCCATGGTCAGAGTGCCCAATCACAGTGCATGTGTGCTAGGCATAAACTTGCAGGTATAAAAAAGATAAAATACTGGTGTCTTAGTGCGGCGTTTGTGCGCGATGCATTGATAAAGTTGGCATGTGCCGCTGACCATGACCACAAATGTATCCACGTGACTTTAACTTGTACGAATTGTAACACAAGTCAGCCACGGTCAGAGTGCCCAGTCAAAGTGTACATGTAATATGCATGACCTTGCAGGTTTAACACAGTAAAAAACTGCTGGCTTGGTGTGGCTATTGTGGGCAATGCCTTGACAAAGTTGGCATGTGAAACTCACCATGACCACGAAGTGGATCAAATGACTTTAACTTCTATGAGTCATCACACGATTCAGCCACGGTCAGAGTACCCAATCACAGTGCACATGTGTTATGCACAACCGTGCTGATATGAACAAGGTAAAAACCTGGTGGCTTTGCATGGCTATTGTGGGCAATGCCTTGAAAACGTTGGCATGTGCCACTGACCATGACCACAAATTTATCCAAGTGACTTTATCTTATACAAATTGTAACACAAGTCAGCCACGGTCAGAGTACCCAATCACAGTGCACAAGTACTATACATGACCTTGCAGGTGAAAACAAGGTAGAATACTAGTGGCTCGGTGTGGCTATTGTGCGCAATGCCTTGACAGAGTTGGCATGTGCCACTGACCATGTCCAAAAGTGAACCAAGTGACTCTAACTTCTGTGAATCATCACATGCGTCAGCCACGTTCAGAGTGCCCAATCACAGTGTGAGTGTAATATGCATGGCCTTTCAGGTATAAACAAGGGAAAAACCCGGTGGCTTGGTGTAGCTATTGTACGCAATGCCTTGATAACGTTGGCATGTGCCACTGACCATGACCACAAACGTATCCAGGTGACTTTAACTTCTACGAATCGTAACATGAGTCCGCCATGGTCGGAGTGCCCAGTCACAATGCACATGTACTATGGATGACCTTGCAGGTTTAAACACGATACAAAACCGGTGGCTTGGTGTGGCTATTGTGTGCAATGCCTTAACAAAGTTGGCATGTGCAACTGACCATGACCAAAATGTTCACCAAGTGACTTTCACTTCTATGAATCATCACATGCGTCATCCAAGGTAAGAGTGTCCAATCACAATGCAGATGTACTATGCATGATCTTGGAGCTGCAAACAAGGTAGAATACTGGTGGCTCGGTGTGGCTATTGTGCACAATGCCTCGACAAATTTGGCATGTGCCACTGACCATGACCTCAAAGTTTACCAAGTGACTTTAATTTTTATGAATCATCACACGAGTCAGCCGAAGTCAGTGTGCCCAATAACAGTGCACAAGTACTATGGGTGACCTTGCAGGTATAAAAAAGGTAAAAAATCAGTAGCTTGGTGTGGCTATTGTGTGCAATGCCTTGAAAAGGTTGGCATGTTCCACTGACCATGACGACACAGGTTCCCAAGTGACTTGAACTTCTAAGCATCGTAACACGAGTCAGCCACGGTCAGAGTGCCCAATCACAGTGCACATGTACTATGCATGACCATGCAGGTATAAAAAAGGTAAAAAAACCGGTGTCTTTGTGTGGCTATTGTGCGCAATGCCCTGAAAATGTTGGCATGTGTAACTGACCATGACGACAAAGTAAACCAAGTACTTTTAACTTATACGAATTGTAACACGAGTCAGCCACGGTCAGAGTGCCCAATCAAAGTGCACATGTAGTATGCATGACCTTGCTGGTATGGACAAGGCAAAAACCCAGAGGCCAGGCATGGCTTTTGTGCGCAATGCCCGGACAAAGTTGGCATGTGCAACTGGCCATGACCACAAATCTATCCAAGTGACTTGACCTTCTATGAATAATGACACAAGTCAGCCGCGGTCAGAGTGCCCAATCACAGTGCACATGTACTATGCATGACCATGCACGTATAAAAAAGGTAAAAAAACCGGTGTCTTTGTGTGGCTACTGTGCGCAATGCCCTGAAAATGTTGGCATGTGTAACTGACCATGAGGACAAAGTAAACCAAGTACTTTTAACTTATACGAATTGTAACACGAGTCAGCCACGGTCAGAGTGCCCAATCAAAGTGCACATGTACAATGCATGACCTTGCAGGTATAAAAAAGGTAGAATACCGTTGGCTTGGTGTGGTTATTGTGCACAATCCCTTGACAAAGCTGGCATGTGCCACTGACCAGAACCACAAAGATTACCAAGTGACTTTAACGTCTACGAATTGTAACATGAGTCAGCCACGGTCAGAGTGCCCAATCACTGTGCACATATAATATGCATGGTTTTGCAGGTATAGACGAGGTAAAAACCCGGTGGCTTGGTGTGGCTATTGTGGGCAATGCCTTGATAAAGTTGCCCTGTGCAAATGACCATGACCACAAAGTCAACCAAGTGACTTTAACTTATATGAATCATCACATGAGTCAGCCACGGTTAGAGTGCCCAATCACAGTGCACGTGTGCTAGTTGCAGGTACAAACAAGGTAAAATACTGGTGGTTCTTTGCGGCTATTGTGCGGAATGCCTCAACAAAGTTGGCCTGTGCCACTGACCATGACCACAAATTTTACCAAGTGACTTTAACGTCTACGCAGCGTAACACGAGTCAGCCACGGTCAGAGTGCCCAATCACAGTGCACATGTAGTATGCATGGCCTTGCAGGTATAGACAAGGTAAACAACCGGTGGCTTGGCGTGGTTATTGTGCGCAAAGCCTTGACAAAGTTGGCAGGTGCACCACACATTTATCATGACCACAAATTTATCTAAGTACCTTAAACGTACATGAATCATGAAACGAGTCAGCCACTGTCAGAGTGCCCAATTAAAGTGCACGTGTACTAGGCATAAACCTGCAGGTATAAACAAGGTAAAACACTGGTGGCTCAGTGCGGCTATTGTGCGCGATGCCTTGACAAAGTTGGCATGTGCCACTGCCCATGACCACAAACGTATCCACGTGACTTTAACTTCTGCGAATTGTAACACGAGTCAGCCACGGTCAGAGTGCCCAATTATAGTGCATTTGTACTATGCATGACATTGCAGGTATAAACAAGGTAAATACCCATTGGATTTGCGTGGCTATTGTGCGCAATGTCTTGACAAAGTTGGCTTGTGCAACTGACCATGACCACATAGTTCACCAAGTGACTTGAACGTCTACAAATTGTAACACGAGTCAGCCACGGTCAGAGTTTCCAATCACAGTGCACATGTACTATGCATGATATTGCAGGTATAAACAAGGTAGAATACTGGTGGCTCGGTGTGGCTATTGTACGCAATGCTTCGACAAAGTTGGCATGTGCCACTGACCATGACCACAAAGTTTACCAAGTGACTTTTACTTATACGCATCGTAACACGAGTCCGCCATGGCCAGAGTACCCAATCACAGTGCAGATGTAATATGCATGACCTTGCAGGTATCAGCAAGGTAAAACACTGGTGGCTCAGTGCGGCTATTGTGCGTGATGCCTTGACAAAGTTGGCATATGCCACAGACCATGACCACAAAGTTAACCAAGTGACTTTAACTTCTATGAATCATTACACGAGTCAGCCACAATCAGAGTGTCCAATCATAGTGCAGATGTACTAGGCATGATCTTGCAGGTGCAAACAATGTAGAATACTGGTGGCTTGGTGTGGCTATTGTGCACAATGCCTTGACAAAGTTGGCATGTGCCACTGATCATGACCACAACGTTTACCAAGTAGCTTTAACTTCTACGCATCGTAACACCGGTCAGCCACGGCGAGAGTGCCCAATCACAGTGCACATGTACTATGCATGACCTTGCTGGCTTGGCACGGCTATTGTCAGAATGATGTCTCTATCAAGACAGGACATCTAACGGGTTCATCTCCAGGATTCTCTGGCTCTTCCGCTCTCGGAAATACCAAGCACTCTCAATAACGGTTCAAGCCTCTGCATCAACCACCTCGGTCCCATCACACACAAACCGTTGACGGTGAGAACCGACCAACGGCACGATACCGAGTAATCTCCTAATAAGCGGCCNAACTTCTATGAATCATTACACGAGTCAGCCACAATCAGAGTGTCCAATCATAGTGCAGATGTACTAGGCATGATCTTGCAGGTGCAAACAATGTAGAATACTGGTGGCTTGGTGTGGCTATTGTGCACAATGCCTTGACAAAGTTGGCATGTGCCACTGATCATGACCACAACGTTTACCAAGTAACTTTAACTTCTACGCATCGTAACACGAGTCAGCCACGGCCAGAGTGCCCAATCACAGTGCACATGTACTATGCATGACCTTGCTGGCTTGGCACGGCTATTGTCAGAATGATGTCTCTATCAAGACAGGACATCTAACGGGTTCATCTCCAGGATTCTCTGGCTCTTCCGCTCTCGGAAATACCAAGCACTCTCAATAACGGTCCAAGCCTCTGCATCAACCACCTCGGTCCCGTCACACACAAACCGTTGACGGTGAGAACCGACCAATGGCACGATACCGAGTAATCTCCTAATAAGCGGCCTGACCGCCATCACGTCCGGCTAGTGCACAACAAGCCTTTGCTTTCCCTTTTGTCTTGTCCTATCCCTTATGAGGAGGACATTCATTCCCTCCTAGCTTAACTATAACAGTTCCACGCATCGTGTTCCCTTTCGGTTCCGCGGCGTCGCCGCCGTGTCTTCGCTCTGCTCGCCTCCTGCCTGCGTTCACCTTGCCTACCATCGATCGCTTCGCTTCCTCACTCGTGACCTTTCGCTCATATCTGGCACTTCACACGCTTCGCTCCCGTGCTCTCCCATTGCCCTCTTTCTACCTTGGAGCTTGTGTGCCTCGCCTCTCTCAAGGTCCTACAACTAACTTCTTGGGACCAGCTTTGCCTTTCTGCTCCGTCATTCTGCTAACTCACTTCTGCATGCCACAGTGCTTCTACCTGCTTCCGCTCCTGCCATCCTTGCGCATTGCATTCTTCTTACATGGTATCAGAGCATCAGGCAACATCACCTGATGCCCCGTGACCTCGTCATTGCTCTGCCTCCATCACTATATCGCCTCTCGTATCTACACTCTTCCGTCGCCTCTGCCGTTACTTTGTACCTCTCCACCTCGGAGATAGCTGACATCAACAACGTTGCCTGGAGTCTTTTCGCGCTGAAGCAAAGCCTCATCATCCTAAGGAAGCCCTGCGCCCATTCCGCGCCCGTGGCCAACAATTGGTGACTTGTTTAAAACAGCCGCAAGCAACCAACTCCTGAGCCGTTGCCTGTCGTCAACTTCCTGGAAGCTTCTTGCCGCTCGTCACCTGCTGCCTCTCATCTTCACAAGCACCTCCGTCCTTCTTCTCTCCTCTCATTAGCCTCATCTGCTCCATCTGCCCCATCGACATCAGCCCCCTCGCACTCGTTGTGTCACACCACGTCCTTGCACCGCCTTCTAGCATCGTCAACAGCAGCAGTGCAACGTCCGCCGGCAAGTCATTGGACACCACCAGTCTTCCTGCTCCCATTGTGAGCCAACTGGGGAACAAACCATCACTCTCTTGACATCAGCGGACCAGTGTCTCTGCCCTCCGCATGACTCCATGTGCTGCAACCAATTCCCTCTAGCAACCAAGACATTGGAGACCACCAGTCTTCCTGCCCGTCGGTCTCGGGCAAACTGGGGAACAAGCCGTCACTCTCTTGAAAGCAGAGCCATTTGTTGCCTCACTCGCTCTTCCTAGCACCCCGTCATCCTCCGGCTACATCTCCATCCTCCGCCTCCATCATCTGCCCTCCACCCTTGTCGTCATCTTCACTTGAGCCTCCTTTGTTGTCTCAGTCTCATCTGCCCTCCTTGTGTCGCCCTTCGCCTGTCTCTCTAGCTTCATAAATAGCTCGTCTCATCTCGTCTTCTGTCGCCTCCTCCCAAGTTCCTCGTCAGCAGCATCATCCACGCTGCCTTCCTCATCAGCCTTCATCCGCTGCGCACGTGATTTCAGCCCTGCACCAACTCAGTCATCAGTTGCCTCCGCATTCTTCCGCTTCACTTCCACATCAGCTCAGCACAAGGATCCGCCCGGTCGCATCGCCCTTTTCACGACGACCTGCGCCCACGCTGAAACCTTGCGCAGTGCACGTGGTTTTGCCCCTGCACCCACTCCTCTTTCATCAGCTTTTGCCTCCTCATCATCTGCATCTACGACCAGCACAAGGACCTGCACGAGCTAGCTAACCACTTTGCAGCAGCCTGCACCCACGCTGGCAGCAGATTTCTCGCGGCGCGTTGGCACCTGCCTTCCCCTTGCCGTATTCTATCCCTCTATTGCGACAGCAAATGTGGTTTCGCCCCTGCACCCATTAATTCATCAGCCGTCTCTGCCTCCTCCTGATTACTTCAATATCATCTGCTCGGTACAAGGATGCGCCCGGTCGCATCACCCGTTGCACGACGAACTGTGCCCACGCCGAAACTTCAGCCTAGCACGAGGTCTCATCCCTGCACCAACTCCATCGTTGAGCCTTCCTCCTTCACCTTCCTTCATCGTGTACACGGCACATCACTGACTCTGGATCGACTTGCGCGCCCAAAGCCTTCCTCCGTACACGTGATCTCACCCCTTTGCTCACTTTCCCATCCGTTCTCCCTTTCCTTCAACATCTATTGTCAACTCCTCTCTTTCATCGCTTATCATGGACAGGCAGACCACTGCGTGGACTGAACTTCCTGTTCTTGGCCCCAAGGCCAGCAACATCCTTTGTTGGTCGAAGAGCGTCATTTCCAATGTATAAGGCATCTATATCAATGGGTACGAGGTGGCCAGAATGCTGCTTGGCAAATGTGACCACCTCCACAGCAACCGGCGTCAGCCCAGGGATAACGACGCCACCTTCACTGCAATCTCGAATATACTCAGAAAGCTCCTTGGTAGCATCTACCTCCGCATCGAACAGCCAACTGACATTGCAGCTCAGCGATGGTACTCCCTGCTGCAGTATGCATGGATAAAACACTCCTACTATCTCTGGATCTGTTATGTGGACATTTTCCCCACTCTGCCAATCATCCCCAAGCTCTTCTTCCTTCCAGAGGACGACTAGGGTGATGTCACAGTGACCAACATCGACAAATGGCAGCAGATCTTCTACGAAAACTTGAAACCCTATTACCTCTTCTACTTTCCCATTGTGAGATCTCTTATGGAGAGACCACTCTGGTGCAGTCCCAACGACCACGACAGCCCCGATGACTTTCAAGCTTAGCTTGCGCTGTTCAACGCAGAACACAGACGCGGGCTTCACACACTTGTTGACCCTCCACTACACTTTCTCCTGGCCAAGCATGACAGTCGCAACTTACCCCTCATGTGGCACGGCCTTATCACCCACTGTGGAGGGTTGGTCTAGTACTATTTACTGGGAAACTGGAGAGACTTTCTGCCTTGACAGATTCAAGGAGGGCGTCAAAATGGTCTCTCTCAAGGCAGTACATCTAACGCGTTCATCTCCAGGAGTCTCTGGCTCTTCCGCTCTCGGATATACCGAGCACTCTTAATAACGGTTCAAGCCTCTGCATGAACCACCTCGGTCCCATGACACACGAACCGTTGACAGTGAGAACCGACCAACGGCACGATACCGAGTAATCCCCTAACAAGCGGCCCGACCAACAGCACGTGCGGCCAGTGCACAGAAAGCCGTTGCTTTCCCTTTTGTCTTGTCTTGTCCGTTATAAGGAGGATGTTCATTCACTCCTAGCTAAACCAGAACAGTTCTACACATCTTGTTCCTTTTCGGTTCCGCGGGTTCGCCGCCGTGTCTTTGCTCTGCTCGCCTCCTGCCTACGCTCACATCGCCTACCATCTCTTGCTTCGCTTCGTCACTCGTGACCTTTTGCTCACATATAGCGCTTCACTCGTTTTGCTCCCGTGCTCTCTCCTTGTCCTCTGTCTACCTTGGATCTTGTGTGCCGCGCTTCTCTCAAGGTCCTGTGACTTACTCCTTGGGACCAGCTTCGCCTTTCTGCTTCCGTCATTCTGCTAACTCACTTCAGCATGTCCCAGTGCTTCTACCTGCTTCCGCTCTTGCCATCCTCGTGCATTGCGGTCTTCTGACATGGTATCAGAGCATCGGGGAACATGACCTGGTGCCCCATGACCTCGTCATCGCTCTGCCTCCATCATTACCTTGCCTCTCGTACCTTCACTCTTCCGTCGCCTTTGCCGTCACTTTGTACCTCTCCACCTCGGAGATAGCTGACACCAGCAACGTCATCCGGAGTCTTTTCGCGCTGAATCAATGCCTTATCATCCTAAGGAAGCCCTGCGCCCATTCCGCGCCCGTGGCCAACAATTGGTGACTTGTTGACAACAACCAAGTGAACCAAGTGACTTTAACTTCTATGAATCATCACATGAGTCAGCCACAATCAGAGTGCCTGGTCACAGTGCACATGCGCTAGGCATAAACTTGCAGGTATACACAAGAAACAACACTGGTGGCTCAGTGCGGCTATTGTGAACAATGCCCTGAAAACGTTGGCCTGTGCCACTGACCATGACCACAAAGTTTACCAAGTGACTTTAATGTCTACGCATCGTAACACGAGTCAGCCACGGTCAGAGTGCCCAATCACAGTGCACATGTACTAGGCATGATCTTGCAGGTGCAAACAAGGTAGAATACTGGTGGCTCAGTGTGGCTACTGTGCGCAATGCCTTGACAAAGTTGGCATGTGCCACTGACCATGACCACAAAGTTCACGAAGTGACTTTAACTTGTATGAATCATCACATGAGTCAGCCACAATCAGAGTGCCTGGTCACAGTGCACATGCGCTAGGCATAAACTTGCAGGTATACACAAGAAACAACACTGGTGGCTCAGTGCGGCTATTGTGAACAATGCCCTGAAAACGTTGGCCTGTGCCACTGACCATGACCACAAAGTTCACGAAGTGACTTTAACTTGTATGAATCATCACATGAGTCAGCCACAATCAGAGTGCCTGGTCACAGTGCACATGCGCTAGGCATAAACTTGCAGGTATACACAAGAAACAACACTGGTGGCTCAGTGCGGCTATTGTGAACAATGCCCTGAAAACGTTGGCCTGTGCCACTGACCATGACCACAAAGTTCACGAAGTGACTTTAACTTGTATGAATCATCACATGAGTCAGCCACAATCAGAGTGCCTGGTCACAGTGCACATGCGCTAGGCATAAACTTGCAGGTATACACAAGAAACAACACTGGTGGCTCAGTGCGGCTATTGTGAACAATGCCCTGAAAACGTTGGCCTGTGCCACTGACCATGACCACAAAGTTTACCAAGTGACTTTAATGTCTACGCATCGTAACACGAGTCAGCCACGGTCAGAGTGTCCAATCACAGTGCACTTGTATAATGCATAAACCTTGCAGGTATAAGTAAGGTAAAATACTGGTGGCTCAGTGCAGCTACTGTGCGCAATGTCTTGACAAAGTTGGCAAGTGCAACTGACCATGACCACAAAGTTCACGAAGTGACTTTAACTTCTATGAATCATCACATGAGTCAGCCAGGGTCAGAGTTTCCAATCACAGTGCAGATGTACTAGGCATGATCTTGCAGGTGCAAACAAGGTAGAATACTGGTGGCTCAGTGTGGCTACTGTGCGCAATGCCTTGACAAAGTTGGCATGTGCCACTGACCATGACCACAATGTTAACCAAGTGACTTTAACTTCTAGGCATCTTAACACGAGTCTGCCACGGTCAGAGTGCCCAATCACAGAGCACATGTAAAATGCATGACCTTGCTGGTATGAACAAGGTAAAATACTGGTGGCTCAGTGTGGCTATTGTGTACGATGCCTTGACAAAGTTGGCATGTGCCACTGACGTTGACCACAAAAGAATCCACGTGACTTTAACTTCTACGAACTGTAACACGAGTCAGCCACGGTCAGAGTACCCAATTACAGGGCACATGTACTATGCATGACCTTGCAGGTATATACAAGGTAAAAATGCGGTGGCTTGGTGTGGCTATTGTACGCAATGCCTTGACAAAGTTGGCATGTGCAACTGACCATGACCACAAAGTTAACCAAGTGACTTTAACTTCTACGTATCGTAACACAAGGCAGCCACAGTCAGAGTTCCCAATCACAGTGCACGTGTACTATACACAACCTTGCAGGTATAAGCAAGGTAAGAACCCGGTTGCTCGGTGCGGCTATTGTGCACAATGCCTTGACAAAGTTGGCATGTGCCA
>SZWC01027802.1:7031-29441 GCA_023375785.1 Penium margaritaceum | reverse complement strand
CGCCCCGCCCCGCCCCGCCCCGCCCCGCCCTGCCCCGCCCTGCCCTGCCCTGCAGTGTCGTGCCGTGTCGTGCCGTGCCGTGCCGTGCCGTGCCATACCGTGCAGTGCCGTGCCGTGCCATACCGTGCCGTGCCGTGCCGTGCTGTGCCTTGTGTTGTGTCGTGTCGTATCCTCCCATTCCCTCTCTCTTCCCTCTCGTCTTCACTCGCTCTTCTCCCCCTACCCTCCAGCTTCCTCCTCCTTGTACAGACAAAAGCAGAGGTTTGTTCCGGCTTCTGTTGCGTCATATGGCAACCCGTCCTAAATGTTGTCTCCTCCTCTCTCTCGTGGCACACCTGTGATTCTTTGTTTCTGTGTGCAGATGTTTAGTCTGGGTCTAGTGGCGGACCTGTGCATGCGCACGTACCATGAGTCGCAGGGCCGCCCCGCGTACCAAGTGCGCGAAGTTGCCTTGTGAGCCCGAGCCAGAAATGCGAGCCAACATGAGAGCGGTGTTTGAAGCGCATGGGCGAACGAGCACATTAGCAAGGGGAGGGAGCACACAAAGCAAGCGCACTCATGAGCGCAAGCAATCGTGCACACACGCCCACGAGCATGCGAGCTTGCAAGATTCCTTCATATACGCCATCGCACCTCGTTGCACTAGCGTGTTCCAAGTGCCCTGCATCTCGTCTCCGTACGAGTGTGGATGTGAGGCATTACTCCACGCGGAGCAGCAGCAGCAGCAGGGGGTTCTCCTGGCACGTTGCCGTCCTCGTTGTTGGCGTATGCCTCCTTATGTGGGAACCATCAGCGTAGGGTTTGCTTTCGTATGAATTGAGCTGTAGCTGACAGGTATGGCCATGTAGTGAGTGATACTTCCTGGCACCCATGTTGAATGATAGGAGGAAACTTGACTTCACAGAGGAGGGAAAAAGAGGTGGATGGGCCACCAAATAGAGATCCTAGTTATATTCAAAGGGATGTGGTGGGATTGCTGTTGGTGAAATGCAGATTTGTAGTGTCCGTGCTTGTCTTCTTGTGCCGCTACCCCCCCTACCTCCGCTCTCATCTCTCCCCTCCCCATCTCTCTGTTTCCTACCTCCGTTGATCTTTAACTTTTTCTAACTCCACATGGCTGATATGTATGGCTCCTGGAATTGTAGAACCTCATCTTTGTGAAAACCTGTGGAGTATGCTCTTTAGCTCCCCCCCCCTCCCCCCTCTCTATCACTCTTTCCCTCCCTTCCCCGTCCCTCTCCTGCATCCCTCTTGCCCTTTCCCTCCCTCTGCTTCCCCCCTCCCTTGCTCCATGAAGAAGACAAAGTGTTGCCCATATGGACACACAAGCAATGGAGAGAGGGCAAGCCTGCAAAGTTTTTTGCATACCGTAGCTAGGAGTATTAACTTGCGTGCTTGGGAGTGTACTTACAAGGAAGTTGCTTAGCTAGGCCATGTGTGGCGGGGTGGGTGAGAGCAACGAGGCACGATGCGCGAGACACGCCATGGATGCGGTAACTTGCCTTAGAATCGTGCACTCAACCAAGACAAAGCAAGTGAGGGGAGCGAGCAAGGTTAGTACCGGTGAGCACTCACCCACCACGAGCATCAAGCTCGAGTGAGCGAGTGCCGCCACCCGGGGGTCGAGCCCGACCACTTGGAATAAACCGAGGGCGGCTGCTCACCGATGCACGGCCAAGACCGGCATGGTGGCCCCCTAACGATCAGCACCCGGGAAATATGCAACTCCCCCAGCACATGCAAGGCAAGAGAACATGATGCAGGGCACGGCAGCGAGAATGTACGAGCCCTAGCATCTACCGCATCACAGAATCATAGAGAATCAAAGAGAGTTATGCAGTGGCCAACATGTGCCACAGAGGCACTCCGGGGTCAAGCAGCAGCAGCAGCTTGAGGGCGTCAATGGCTCCAGCCAGAGCGAGCACGCAGGACGCTTCCCCAAGTAGGGCCATGGTCACTTAATCTGTACAGATGTGTGAACAGTGTGGGAGGCAAGAGGGCATAGAGTTGTGAGTGGCCAACGAACTTCAACACTCCCCCATGACCCGCAGGCAACCAACCCACACACAAGAGAGAACAACAAGAGAGGATCACGAGAGGTGATAGAGGTGTACGCGAACCAATCAACCTGGATCATGCGGGCAGTTGAGACCAACAGAGTGAACAATACTTTTGAAGACATTACGACTGAGGGCCTTAGTGAGAAAGTCAGCTCTCTGAGACCGCGTGTCCACCCAAGCAACCTGGACAATGCCAGCAGCAATGCACTCACGAACAAAATGGTGCTCCACATTGATGTGCTTGGTGCGTGAATGATGCATGCCGCTGTTTTCAGCAATGACCTTTGTGCTTTGATTGTCGCAGCGTAGAGTGATGCAACGGATGGGCACACGCAGTTGTTGCAACAAACGACATAGCCAAACAGCCTCACACGTGCCTGCACCAAGGACGACATACTCAGCCTCAGCAGTGCTGCGAGCAACACACCCTTGTTTGCCACTTTTCCAGGAGACTTCAGTGCCACCGACCAGAAAGATATATCCCGTGCGACTGCGGGCATCAGAGTCATGCGCCCAGTCACTGTCTGTGAAGCCGTCCACCACGATTGAGGGCTGCGCACAAAAGTACAGCCCAACGCGAGGGGTGGAGAGGACGTAGCACACTACCCTCAATGCAGCCTCAAGATGACGCTCACGGGGACACTGGGAGAACTGTGACAGGAAGTTCACAGAAAAGACCACGTCAACGCGGGTGGTCGTGGCGAGGTACATCAAGGAGCCAATGACACGGAGGTAATCGATCACATCGACCAGCTCCCCCAGTGTGGACACCTCCAGAGACTTCGGTAAGGACTGACCAGTGGGTGTCATTGGAGTGGATGCCGTGGGAACTGAGGTGAGGAGCGGGGCGAAGCGCTCCCCCAGGCTGCGTACATACGCAGCCTGATGAACGTGCAAAGTGCGACGCCCACGGTCGCGTTCCAGCTCCATGCCAAGAAAGAAACGAGCCCGTCCAAGATCCTTCATCTTGTATGCCAACTGGAGCAGGGCCTTGGCCGCCACGACAGATGCGGCATCAGGAGAGGCAATGAGGAGGTCATCCACGTAGACAAGGATGGCGACAAGTGGCTTGGTGGGGGCACTAAGGACCAACGCAAGATCCACATCGCTCCTTTTGTAACCCCCTTTTTCAAGAGTCGATGTGATCTCTTGGTTCCAACAACGTGGGGACTGTTTCAGGCCATAGAGGGCCTTGCGTAAGCGCCATACCCTGTTTGTTCCATCTGAGAAGCCGGGTGGCTGCACCATGTAGATTTCCTCGTCCAACCTACCGTGGAGGAAGGCATTGTTGACATCCATCTGCTCAAGCTCCCAGTCATGCTGAGCGACCAGACTCAGGAGGGCCCTGGCTGTGGTGTAACGACCGACCGGGACAAAGGTCTCGTCAAAGTCGACACCGGGGATCTGAGAAAATCCCTTTGCAGTAAGACGAGCCTTGTATCGTTCAACTATGTTGTCAGGATTCAGCTTGCGATGGTAGACCCATTTGGTAGCAACTGCCTTGCGGCCGGGTAGGAGGTCGACAAGTTCGTACACACCATGCTCAGATAGTGCATCAAGCTTGGCCTTCATGGCATGCTCCCACAACGAGGAGTCTGAGGCTGTGCGTGCTGCCTGCACAGTCAGGGGCTCGGGGGGCAGTGGAGAGAGTCCAACGACAGCGAAGGGAGTGACAGAGTGAGGAAGGGGACCATGAGGGACACGGTTCCAAACCCAGGTCATGTAGGACATGGCCTCAAAGGCAAAGAGAGGGGATTGCCCGGAGGCAGAGAGGAGAGATCGAACACCATCAGCGAGGGTACGGTTCCACCGCTCAGAGACACCATTCTGCTGGGGGGTGTAGGGGGCAGAGGACTCAATTCGGACACCACGGGATTCAAGGAAACGAGAGGTAGGACCAAAGAATTCACCACCGCGGTCGCTCCGAAACACACACAAGAGGCGGTTACAGGGACGCTCAGCCTGCGGGAGCCAGGACTAAGGGACATCCGTGACATCACTTTTGTGGCGAAGGGCAAAGACCCAACGGTAGCGAGAGAAGTCATCTGTCAAGCACAGGACGTAACTGCCGAGGCCGCCAAGAAAGCCGGTGCGCACAGAGCGAACAGACTGAACGGGGCCAAGGGACACGAAGGAAGAACGACAGGAGGTCATGTGATGTGTTGCCCCAGAGTCTATGATCCAGAGGCCAGGTGAGGCACGAGTGGAGGGGAGAACAAGACAGACAACGACGGTACCACGGGCAGACGGAGAGGATGAGCAACCAAGACGAGTGGGGAACGTGTGCGCCTGCCAATCTTCAATCCAGGCACAATCATCAAGCAAGTCCCCCTGAACCCGATCAGAGGATGCACCTCGAAGAGTGATCTCAGACTCACAAACAGACACACGGGACTGGCCACTCACACTCTCACCTCCCTGAGAGCGAAGGTGAAGGAGCTTCGCCAGCCGACGCTCAAGGGCACGCTCCTCGTCACGGCGATCAGAGGAGCGCTCCGAGGAATGGTCGGAGGAACGGTCAGAGAAGTGCCCATTGTCACGAACCCAATGGTGCACGTGGTAGTGGGAAGACGGGGGCCCGTAGTATGGAGGACCATATGGAGGAGGTATCCAGCCCCAGGGGCTGGGAGCTGGAGGTGTCGGCTGAAGGGGAGCAAGCGTGGTGGATAGTGCTGAGGTGGAGGACGACGATGAAGACGATGCGACAGTCACGACAGCAGCGGTAGAGGAAGCGGCAACGCCGGTGCGGGCCCGGTGGGCGCGCATGGAGGAGGCCAGACGGGCATCGTCACGAGGGGCTGGACATTTCGGTGCAAAGTGGCCGAAAGCGCCATAGTTCCAACAGGTGACCTCAGCAACAGTGGGGGCCGAGCACCACAAAATGGGCGGAGAGGCGACGTGCAGTCGAGGAGAGCGGGCAGCCGCGTGCAATCGCGGGCAGCCACGGAGGAGAGACAGCTGAGAGGGTAGCTCAGAGAGCAGCTGAGGGTGGGCAAAACCCGACGGCAGCTGAGAGAACGGAGAGCCGTGGAGAACCCGAGAGAGGGAACGAGGGAAAACCGCGAGTCACGGACAGCCGAGAGCAGCCGAGCGGAGCTGCGGAGAGCGGAGAGCAGCTGAGAGTAGCTGCGAGAGTGGTCCAGGGCCGGGAGCAGCTTAGGGCAGTGAGTGCCACAGAGATTGGACAAGCGGGCGAGAGAGCACACGCGGATCTCGGAGAGTCGAGGCAACGAGGAGAGCAACGAGAACAACTGCTGAGGGCTAGCAAGGGAGGACGGCGGTAGCACCTAGCAGTGCTGCTGCCCAAGGCCAAAGAGATGGCCGGCGGCGCAGAATGTCCGTCGCGGTGATGCACGGACCACGGGAGATGCGGGCTGTGTAAGCTAAAGGACCAGGATCGACGAGCGGCGGGATTGTATCCTCAATGCTCTGATACCAGTAGTTACTAGGAAGTTGCTTAGCTAGGCCATGTCTGGCGGGGTGGGTGAGAGCAACGAGGCACGATGCGCGAGACACGCCATGGATGTGGTAACTTGCCTTAGAATCGTGCACTCAACCAAGACAAAGCAAGTGAGGGGAGCGAGCGAGGTTAGTATCGGTGAGCACTCACCCACCACGAGCGTCAAGCTCGAGTGAGCGAGTGCCGCCACCCGGGGGTCGAGCCCGACCACTCGGAATAAACCGAGGGCGGCTGCTCACCGATGCACGTCCAAGACCGGCACGGTGGCCCCCTAAGGATTAGCACCCGGGAAATATGCAACTCCCCCAGCACATGCAAGGCAAGAGAANCGTGCACTCAACCAAGACAAAGCAAGTGAGGGGAGCGAGCGAGGTTAGTATCGGTGAGCACTCACCCACCACGAGCGTCAAGCTCGAGTGAGCGAGTGCCGCCACCCGGGGGTCGAGCCCGACCACTCGGAATAAACCGAGGGCGGCTGCTCACCGATGCACGTCCAAGACCGGCACGGTGGCCCCCTAAGGATTAGCACCCGGGAAATATGCAACTCCCCCAGCACATGCAAGGCGAGAGAACATGATGCAGGGCACGACAGTGAAAATGTACGAGCCCTTCCATCTACCGCATCACAGAATCATAGAGAATCAAAGAGAGTTCTGTAGTGGCCAACATGTGCCACAAAGGCACTCCGGGGTCAAGCAGCAGCAGCAGCTTGAGGGCGTCAATGGCTCCAGCCAGAGCGGGCACGTCGGACGCTTCCCCAGGTAGGGCCATTGTCACTTAATCTGTACATATGTGTGAACAGTGTGGGAGGCAAGAGGGCATAGAGTTGTAAGTGGCCAATGAACTTCAACAGGGAGTGTGCGAGCAAGTTGCTTGAGGTCGTTTAGATGGCCACATACGCTTCAAAAATGTGCATCTGGCATAAGTTATTACTCCCACCAAACTAGCATCAAGTAAATTTTCGCTCGGCACCACCGAAATGCTCTTTGCTGCTTGGGTAGTTAGGGCAAAAGGCATAATTCCTTTTACCGGACGGATCGACGTGAAGGGATGGGCGAACACCGAGGGGCTCGCGTGAAAAGGAAACGATAGGCAGCAGGTTGGGGCAGCAGCGTTGTTGATGCAGCGTGCGGGATTCCACGCTCGTTGCTTAAGTCTGCTGCCCCCTCAGTCTGCTGCTCTAGAGACTAAGTCTGGAAGCTCTGAGTTTGTTACTCAGAAACGCGCGCGCCAGTGTTAGCGTTAGAAAGCAGCTGAAAACTGGAAGTAACTGATTAGAACTGAAGAATAAGCAACAATGGGAAACCCCTCCAAGTTCTAGCTCTCCCCAACTGTGTAGAGCTTGTTACTCAGCTAACCAGCCAATCAGGAAATAGATCTATTTTCTGGCAGGCAGGGTTTTCTCGGTGAGCCCTGCCAGACAGCCAACAGCCCAAAACTCGGGCGTCGTCCGTTTTGCTTGAAACCTGGACCATACCATAACACAAACACTGCGAACGCAGTCGTGCGGTCAAAATCAGCTAGAAGAATAGCAGTGCAGAGTTATAGCTCCCGAAACCCAGGGAGCGCCTACGATGGTCCATGATGCCACACAGCGCCACAGAACATGAGACATGGACCCCATGAGCATGACGCTGGAGACGCAATGGTACAGTCAGAACCACGGCTGGACGCATGCAGACAACATTTGCAGTGACAGTGACCGCCGGCGGCCCAACCGCCGAGGAGGCCTGCCGATGGAGCTGAGCACGTCGCCGGTGGGAGGAGGCTCCAGCGAACTGCGAGTTGGCCTCAGCGTGCGTTGGTTCCACCGGAGGACACTCCAACAGCATCGAGTCTTGCCGTCAGTCATGTGCACGCCGATGTACACAAGCCAGGAGGACACAACAGAGCATAATGAGAGATGCGCAAAAACTAACAACTCCCCCATGACTCACAGGCGTAGTGCACATGGATGGGCAAAGACACAGCCAACAGTCAGACTCCCCCTGGGCACGCAGAGATGCAAGCAGGGACAAAGAGAGCCACTCACGGACGCGCGCCAACCAAAATCACAGCCTTCTTGAACGAGTCGCGCTTCAGTGCCTTGGTCAAGAAGTCAGCCAGCTGCCGTGCTGTCTCAACCCACACAATGCTGACGCTGCCGTCATAAAACAACGAATGCACAAAGTGATACTCAACGTTGATGTGCTTTGTGCGTGTGTGATGCACACTGTCATTGTCGGTGATGGCCATGGCACTCTCATTGTCACAATGCAACATGATGGATGCGCCGGACTGACGCAACTCGGACAACAGACGATGCAACCACACACTCTCACACGCGCCTGAGCCAAGGGCCACGTACTCAGCCTGAGCAGTGCTGCGTGCAATGCACCCCTGGTTGCCACTGCGCTAGGACACAACCGTGTTGCCGATCAGAAAGATCTAGCCTGTGCGACTCTTACCGTCTAGACAGCCGGCCCAGTCACTGTCGGTGTAGCCCACCGCGACAATGGACGGCTGGCGGCGGAACATGAGACCTCGCCGAGGTGTCGAGACGACGTAGCGCAGTACTCGGATCGCGACCTCAAAGTGGAGGTGACGCGGCTCCTGAAGAAACTGAGCCATGAGGTTGACGGCAATCGCGATGTCTAGGCGCGTCGTCGTCGCCAGGAACATCAATGACCTGATGAATGGAAGATACATGGTCACGTCAACAGGCTCCCCCACAACGGCTGGGTCGGGACTCTTTAGCTTCACCTGGCCATCAGGTGACATGGGCGAAGATGCGCTTGGCACGAGGGACAGGTCCTCGGCGAAGCGAGTGGACAAGGTCTGCACATAGGCAGCCTGGTGGACGTGTAGGATGCCCTGCGAGCGATCCTGCTCGAGCTCCATGCCCAGGAAGACTCGGGCTGGCCCGATATCCTTCATTTGGTAGGCGGTGTGCAGCAGGTCCTTGACATGCTGGATGGCGGCCATGTCAAGCGACGCAATGAGGAGGTCGTCGACGTAGACCAGAACAACGGCGAGGGTCTGGCCTCGCGGGCTGACGAACAGTGCGGGGTCAGCGGTGCTACTCTGGAGGCCGCCGTGAAGGAGCGTGCTGCTGATGTCCTGGTTCCAGCACCGAGGCGACTGCTTCAGGCCGTAGAGGGCCTTCAGCAGCTTCCAGACTCTCTGAGTGCCGTCGTCAAATCCTGGAGGCTGCACCATGTAGAGCTCCTCACCCTTCAGTGAACCATGGAGGAAGGCGTTGCTCACATCCATCTGATGCAGCTTCCACCCATACTGGGCGACTTGGCTGAAGAGCGCTCGGCTCGTGGAGAACCGGCCAACTGTGGCAAAGATCTCGTCGGAATCAACCCTAGGGACCCGAGCAAACCCCTTGGCTGTGAGGCGGGCCTTGTACTTGTCAAAGGACCCATCGGGCTTCCATTTGCGCCGAAAGAGCCACTTGACACCGATGGCCTTCCGTCCAGGAGGGAGGTCGATGAGGTCATACTCGTGGTGCTGCCGGATAGCAGCGAGCTCATCAGTGCAGGCAGCATCCTAGTGTGTCGCCTCAGGAGAGGCTCGAGCCACGCGTAGGGTGGCAGGGTCCTCCAAGCGTGCTGTGGATCGGACTCAGACAGCGTGTACATCTCGAGCTCCAGGTGGGATGCGCGCGAGCGCAGCCATGACAGCATGCCGATGCTCGTGATGAAGCATGGCGTAGCCCAGTGTAGAGCCAGGGTGAAGGTCTACAATGATCACCGAGGTGGTCAGGCCGAGGGCCTTGGTGCCAGGGTCCCCACTCACGACCGTAGGAGTGGAAGAGACACGTGGAGCGATAGGGGGCCGAGACGTCACAGGGCGAGGTGCTGCGGTCTGCAAGCTCACTGATGGCCTGGGTCGGAGGCTGCCGCCTGGGCCACGCGTGTAACACGGTGGGGCAGGAGATGGCGCCAAGTGTGACGGGCCGACGGAGGTGGACGGGACTGCTGGCCCGGAAGGACCAGCGGACGCAACTGGGGCTGCTGGCCCGGAGGGGCCAGCGGGCGCGACTGGGGCAGCTGGCCCGGAGGGACCAGTGGACACGACTGGGACCGCCGGTCCGGAGGGACCAGTGGGCGCGACTGGGGCTGCTGGCCAAGAGGGACCAGCGGACGCAACTGGGGCTGCTGGCCCGGAGGGGCCAGCAGGCGCGACTCGGGCGGCTGGCCCGGAGGGACCAGTGGACACGACTAGGACCGTCGGCCCGGAGGGGCCAGTGGGCGCAACTGGGGCTACTGGCTCGGAGGGGCCAGTGGACGCAGCTGGGGTTGCTGGCCTGGAGGGACCAGTGGACGCGACAGGGACTGCTGGCTCAGAGGGGCCAGCGGGCGCGACAGGGGCTGCTGGCTCGGAGGGACTAAGTGGTGTGCCCCCCGGAAGCGGCAGGACGGAGGACAAACTCACCACTCCCCCACGCGATGGGTGGGACATGGACGAGCCGGAGCGAACGAGATCATACAGAAAGAGATCCACAAAGAATAGGGCATCGCAGGACTCGACGATGTAGTGTCGGGATGGATCCCAGAAGTGCCAAGCCTTTGACTGACGAGAGACACCGAGAAAGGTACAAGGACGCCCGCGGGGGGCGAGCTTGCCTCCCTGCTGCGGGACGGGCAACCACACAATGATCACGTAGCCCCAGACGCGAGCAGGGCGGAGGTCGGCTCGCTGACCACACGAGTGCTGGTACAGCGTGGACTGGCGGGGAAGGGGTCCATGAGGAATCCGGTTCCAGACCCACGTCATGTAGGCCATGGCCTCAAAGGAGAAGCCATCAGAGAGGCCAGACTCAACCCGCATGGTGCGGACGGCATCGGCCATGGTACGGTTCCACCGCTCGGAGATGCCGTTCTGGGCAGGCGTATAGGGCGCGGACGTCTCGTGGTGGATGCCGCGGGAGGGGAGAAAAGTCGTGGTCTCGCCCATGTATTCACCACCACGATTAGAGCAAAAGCGGCAAAGAGATCGACCACACTCGCGATCCGTAAGGACAAGCCAATCCTGAATGGCACGGGCGACATCGCTCTTCTGCCGAAGGCAAAAGACCCAGCGGTAGCGAGAGTAGTCGTCAGTGAGGGTGAGGACATAATGACCATGCTCTCCGACGGACTCGGTATGGAGAGGGTCCATGACATCGGAATGGACCAGGTCGAGAGGAGCAGACGCACGAGAGTTGGAAAGAGGGTATGTGGACCGGTACATCTTGCCCTGAGCGCAATCAACGCACTCCGTGGGACACGGCAGAGGGAAAGTCTCAGGGTGAAGGCCCTTGGCCGGCAGGCTGCAGAGCATGCTGTCGACGGCAGCAGAGTGGATGTGATAAAGGCAGTGGTGCAGGAGACGGGTGTGCTACGAAGAAAGCGTGCTGGTGACAAACACGTGGCCCGTGGCGGCCGACGAGGAGGGGACAGAAGGAGGGGAGGACAGACGAGGTACGTGCCACAGGTTGCCACGGGCGGTGGCGTGAAGAACGACAAGACCGGACGGGCGCAATGACACAGTGCCAACACCACGCGAGTGCACAACGTCCATGCTCATGCGGTCAAGGGCAGTGACGGACAGGAGGCTGAGCTCAAGACCGGAGACGAAGAGGACATCGGTCAGGAAGACATCACCGGCAAGACCACGGAAACAAACGACACCAACGCCACGGACAGGTAACACCTGGCCGGAGCCCGTCCGGACACCGGAAACATCGCCAACAGGACCGAGCATGCTAAAGGCCTCGCGAGAGGCCGTCATGTGATGTGTGGCCCCGGAATCGATGATCCACGTCTCGGTCAGATCCTGGGCCAGAGTCGCGAGATCGCTAACAGTCACATGGCAGCAAGCAAGAGACGCGGACGCGGTGGAAGGGGCGCGAACCGAGACTGCCAATTATCAAGCCATGCGACGTCATCACGGAGGGGGACAGAGGAGACCACGTGAGATGGCGAGACAGACGAGGAGGCGGGACACGACTGCAGCTCTGTCTCAGTCATGCAGGGTGCGGGGGACGAGCAAGAGCTGACGCAACTCATACTTCCCTGGGGGGAGGGCGAGGCAGGCCGAGCTGGAGCACAATGAACTACTCCAACTGACGCTCACGCGAGGACGGCCCGGGAGTGTAGACAGAGTGCAGCGTGACGGCGCCGAAGCCCGGGTAGGACGAGGACTGCACCGGTGAAGGGAACAGGGGAACCGACGACTACGGGTGATGCTGCTGCGGAGCTGGCGTCGGCGGAACCGGTGCGGCTGTCGGAGGAGGGGTGCCGCTGGACGGGGTCGAGGCGTCAGGGCCAGCGACAGTGACGGCGGCAGAGGCGAGACGCCGCTCTCGCTGGTGCATGGTGGTGATGATGCGCGCCTCGTCCGTCGGCAGCAGGCACGTGTACCACCACCTATGCCCGGGCTGGCCACAGTTGTGGCAGACCGAGCCACCACTGCTGGACCCAGTCGACTGCTGCTGCTGCTGCTGCTGTTGCTGACCCTTGCCCTTCTTGTTCTGCTTCTTCTTCTTCCCCGGCGACGAGGAGCTGGTGGAGGTAGCTTCTAGGGGGGAAGCGACGGCCACGGAGGCGACGGCGGGGGAGGCTAGAGCCTCTGTGCGCTGAAGGCGGGACTCCAGGCAAGCTTCCTCAATTCTGAGGAAGAGCTCGTATGCCCAGGGCATGAGGGTGCCCTGGGCCACCATGGTGGAGAGGACATCCTGCGAGTAGTGCACGAAGACGTCCGCGTACGCGTCAGTGGCGCCGCGCTTGATGGTGAGGAGCGCGGCCAGAGGGGGTGGAGCAGAGGTGCCGAGGCGGCGAAGGATGTCCTCAGCCCGCTGCCAGTAGGAAGTGACTGTCTTGGTCTCCCCCATGTGCAAGGAGTTGAACTCCCACAGCAGGCAGCTGGTCTCATCCTCGCTGGACAGGCGGTGGGGACGAGTGAGGACATGCCATGTGGCTACAGGGTCTGGGGTGGTACCAGCGGTGAAGTCACCGAGAAAAGGCTCTAGGGCCAGGCGGGAAGCCGGAGGAGCGACGGGGACGAGGGCACGTACGACGCGACCAGCGTCATACAGCTGATCGGCTTGGGTAGAGTCGTACGGGAGGGTGTAGTATGCCCACAGTCCCTCACCTCGCGCCCAGATGCGGAAGCTAAGCTCCCAGCTCCGGAACTGCTCGCCGGCCGGAAGCGGCAGGGGAGGCGTTTCAAAGTCCTGCCTATGGCCGGCGCCCAGTGTGGGACCAAGGACGGATGCCATTGTCTGCCTCTGGCGCTGAGTCTGCTGCTGCGCCAAGTAGTGCGTGGTAGCGGACACAGCGGGGCTAGCGTGTCCAAGAGGAATGAATGGCGGCGGCGCACTCGTGGCAGTCTGGGAGGCCAATGGCTGCAGTGCTGCAAGATGTTGCGTCGGCTGCGACTACTGCAGATGCTGCTGCTGTTATGGCGGTCGCTGTCACAGTAGTGGCCGCTGCTGCTGCTACTGCTGCTGCTAAGCTGCTGCGTGCTGCTGCGGCTGCTGCAGTGGCTGTGGCGGTGGCGGCAGCCGCAACAGCGCTGCTGGCGGGATGGGGGATTTTTTTTCTCCTTTTTTTTCCTTTTTGCTCGTCAGAGCGAGCTTCATTGCTCGCTGTGAGCAGCGAGCCGCGAGCAGCAAGCTCGCTTCTCGCTGCTCGCTGCTCATTCCTCGCAGCTAGCAGCTTGCTGCTCGCTGCTCGTAGCGGGCTGCGAGCAGCTGCGGCTACTGCTGTTGCTGGCCGCCGCTGCAGCCGCCGCTGCTAGCTGCTACTGCCTGCTGCAGGCTGCTGCTTGCTGCTGCTGCTGCTGCCGCCGGCTACTACTGCTGCTTGTTGGTACTACTTGTTGCTACTGCTGCGAGCTGCCGCGAGCTGCTGCTGCTGCCGGCTGCTGCTGCATACAGCTGTTGCTGGCTGCTGCTGCCACTGCTTGCTGCTGCTGCAAGCTGCTACTGCTGCTACAAGCTGCTGCCACTGCTAGCTGCTGCTGCAAGCTGCTGCTGCTGCTGCTTCAGGCTGCTGTTGCCAGCCACTCCACCTGGATGACGTCGCCGCGTACGTCGTCCCCAGCAAGCACCTGACGTGGCCTGTCGCTCACCTCCTCGCATCAACTGTGGGGGTCAGCGCTGCCGGAAAATTTGGCAGCACTTCTCCTGGCCCAGTGGCCGTGGGAAAAATTCTGACGCCGCCACCAGGCAGGTCAATGCTGTCGGAAAAAATCCGGCAGCATTTCCCCTGCACTGGCGCGTATGGGGGTCCGCCGACGTTGTCTGGCACTTGTACGCCAGTCTTCTGCTGCTGCTGCTACGCTTTGGCTCTGATACCAAATAGCAAACGCTAGGTAGCAGGTTGGGGTAGCAGCATTGTTGATGCAACGTGCGGGCTTCCACGCTCGTTACTTAAGTCTACTGGCCCCTCAGGTTGCTGCTCTAGAGGCTAAGTCTTGAAGCTTTGGGTTTGTTACTCAGAAACGCGCGCGCCAGTGTTAGCGTCAGAAAGCAGCTGAAAACTGGAAGTAACTGATTAGGAGTGAAGAATAAGCAACAATGGGAGACCCCTCCAAGTTCTAGCTCCTCCCCAGCTGTGTAGAGCTTGTTACTCAGCTAACCAGCCAATCAGGAAATAGACCTATTTTCTGGCAGGTAGGGTTTTCTCGGTGAGCCCTGCCAGACAGCCAACAGCCCAAAACCCGGGCGTCGTCCGTTTTGCCTGAAACTGGACCATACCATAATACCGACACTGTGAACACATTCGTGTGGTCAGAATCAGCTAGAAAGATAACAGTGCAGAGTTATGGCTGCTGAAACCCAGGCATTGCCTACGGTGGTCCATGATGCCACACAGCGCCACACAACATGAGACATGGACCCCATGCAGAGCATGACGCTGGAGACGCAATGGTACAGTCAGAACCAGGGTTGGAAGCATGCAGAAATCATTTGCAGTGACAGTGACCGCTGGCGGCCCAACCGCCGAGGAGGCCTGCGATGGAGCTGAGCACGTTGCCGGTGGGAGGAGGCTTCATCAAACAGCGAGTTGGCCTCAGCGTGCGTCGGCTCCACCGGACGACACTCCAGCAGCATCGAGTCTCGCCGTCAGTCATCTGCACGCCGATGTACACAAGCCGGGAGGACACAACAGAGCACAATGAGAGATGCAAAAAAACCAGCAGCGTGTCCCTCAACACTCGGTCACGGTGAGCGTGAGTCATTTCAGCTCGCTAAGCTATGAAGACATACATGCATTTTGTAGTTGAACAATGGATATAACTTTCATCATGACCGCATTTTCTTTGTTCATGTTTGCTTCTGAACAAAGACATGTGACTGGCTTGTTTTGCACATGATTTTAAACCAATATATGTCTAACTTCCTGTTATATCATGTTTTATTATGAATTCATGAAGGTTTCCTAACTTTTTGGCCAGTTCTTCAAGCCGCTAAGGTCATCAACATTGAGTTCAATTCGGTTTCAGGCCGGGCATATAGCTTCTACTTGTCTGTGATCGTTTAAAGTGTGTTGTTCCTTGCTTGATACTGTCACATGTAGGGAAAGTTGATGAAGAGTGCTTGTTTCATTGACCTAACTTAGTCAAACCCGTCAACTTTTTCGAACAGTTACCAACCACACGGGCCTCAAGGTCAGTCCTACTAAGCAGGTCATCTTACCAATAGGAAACCACACACAAATTCCATCCAGGCCGCCATACCCTTTCTCACACGGACCAGTACAAATTTTTGGCATCCAATTTCACTCCACCCCAGAAAATCGAACAACATAGGAACCCATTGTGAACAAGATCAAAACCGCCATACCACTTTGGAACAATTTCTGAAGCCCACTTCGGACAAAAATTGTTTCCATTAACTCTTATTCAGACCCTAAGTTCCTCTATTACTCCTCCACTCTTCGCCCCCCACCGATCTCCTAAAATCTCTCACCAATTCCCTCACTCAGTTCCTCTCCTCACACAGAGTCCCCGAAGATCCCACAAAACCATCGTGTGCCCAAGTAAGGAACATGGCCTTCATGTCAAGTGGCCAAGCCATCTCATTCACGCCCAAAGCCCCAAATGGATATACGACTTTCTCAGCCCCTCCAGAGACAAGTGGAAGCAAACTGTCCTTGATGCACAACGTCTGCGAAAAAAGGGCCACTTCTTCCTCTCCCACCCCGCCATTCTTAACCTCCGTACCTTAAACATCAACAGTAGATGGTGAAACAACTTTGCTTGCTTCCTAGCCATAAACCCGCCTATCCTTCCCCCAAACCTCACCTGGCCGGACATCAATCTGGAATACATAGCATACAACAGACACCTCAAGAACTCCAACGCACAACCATTTGGAATCCCCCCCCGGGAGCGGTTTCTCCTTACCCTGGAAATTCAAGTCCGTCATCTCTTCCGTAGAGACATTCTCATCGAAGCCCTCGGCAAAGAGCCGACCCGCAGCCAACAATCCGTACTAGAAGAGTCCGCCAACATCTCCCCCTCAGTTGGGTTGCCATCATGTCCAAACCACCTATTCTGATAGATATGTACAAATACACCCTGTACGTCACCCTTACCTCCCTCACTGGTCTCCCCTTAGGGATTATCTTCAAACTTTACCAACGAGGAACTCAAATATGGGGTGCACCCCTCCAAGTCTGCACCGTCACAGGCAGAATATGCCCACATGCATGGGCTCAAACACAACCACTCCGCGGCTTCATTAGCACTCCTGTGTACACCCTTGATGGACTCTTCCTCGGCACACCGCACCAACAAGACATTCTGAGCTACCGAATTGAGAAAGCAAAGGCAGAATTTCACGCCCTTTACAAAACATTCCTCAGCGGTGAACAACCATCTGCAACGCACAAACCAAAATGGGAAGAGAACTACCCAAACATCCAATTTCACTGGAGTTCGATCCACAGTAACATCACCAAACCTCCCCTGAAACTTCACACGCAAGATGTCATGCTTTGCATCCTATACTGATCCATCCAAGTCAGCAATCGTTATTGATTTTTACCCCCACCATCTTCCCCCTTTTGTCCTTGCTACAACATGCCAGAAACGATTGAACACTGCTTCATCCAATGCCAAAGCATCCAACCAATCACAACGCGCCTCCGCTCTCTCTTCCAAGCCTTCTTTCCCAAACTCCGTCCCCATAGACCCAATCTCCTTCTTGGCCCGACCACTGACAAACAAGATAGAATGATCTGGGATATAACCCGCGCCACGATTCTCCATCACATATGGCAGGAACGCTGGACACAACCCAAATCCCCTCCCACACTCACACTTCTAGCTACCATACCCCTCGCTATCCAAGAAATCTTACACCACGTGGCACTCCGAATTCATCATCTCCCACTAGGACGTCGGAAGAAACAATACATCCAGGCCCTACACAACGCCACCGCAAACGCCCCTTTCTTGTGCAGCGCACGGAAAGCCAGGGCCACCACCCTCATCCAGCTCACCCCCACTTTCCACCGCTGGTGGAAACAACCCTCCATCTACCGCCTGTAAAGTTTGTTGGGGGGCCGGGTTCAATCCCCGGGATTTTTTTGGTGTCTAGGAGACCCCCCCGTTCCCAACGGTTACGACCAAGGGACCAAAAAAAAAAAAAGCACAAGGGTGCAAGGCTGCACGCAAGGCGTGCATGGGTTACGAAGTATGACAAGCATAGATGATAAAAAAATAAAATTGAGAATAAATAGGAAAGAGATTTAAATGCAACGTTTGTCTACTCTACATTTTCAATTTCATTCCCTACTAAGGTAGTTTACAGTAGAAACTGAGAACAATTTTGATTGCAATTTGNTTTTTTTGGTGTCTAGGAGACCCCCCCGTTCCCAACGGTTACGACCAAGGGACCAAAAAAAAAAAAAGCACAAGGGTGCAAGGCTGCACGCAAGGCGTGCATGGGTTACGACGTACGACAAGCATAGATGATAAAAGAATAAAATTGAGAATAAATAGGAAAGAGATTTAAATGCAACATTTGTCTACTCTATATTTCCGATTTCATTCCCTACTAAGGTAGTTTACAGTAGAAACTGAGAACAATTTTGATTGCAATTTGTCTGACAGGGAAGAGAAAGAATATTATAAAATTAAAGAAATAATGTGAAAGAAAGGAATGTGCTAAATAGTTTTTTGGACAAATCATATTCACAACTTATTGTTAAATGTGTATGTAATCATGAATTGCTTGAATCCAGTCCTCGGGGTCAAATCGGTTCTTGTTCAGGTTACTCCAGTGTAGACAGTTTGATTTTGTCTTCAAGAGCCTTTTTCGCTTCGACCTGAAAGAGTCCAGTGTCGCGTTGGATAGAGCGAAGGGTCGAGATTGATCTTTCTCCCAATCGGCGGTCCTGCTCGATCCACATCAAGGTGGATCGAGGACGACCCTCCACGTTGCTTGTTTTTGGCCCGTGCCGGGGCCATTTGCATGGGTCTTGAGCGTTGCGAAAAGAACTACAAATCAAGTGCCGTTGTAACTCACTTCTCGCACATCCGCCAAGTGGGATGTGCCCTTGCATGTAAGGATCCATTGTGAGTGGATGCTATGGATTTGTGTAGTTAGCACCTAGGCGACTGATGGGGTGAGTCTCGCATTTTCATCGAGCTCCCAGAGGTGGACGAAGTGGTACGGAAAACAGGGGAGAGAGTAGATTTAAAAGTGGATGTCGAACGGAAAACAATAGGGATACTTTGTAACCCAAAAAAAGCTCGTTTCGTTGACCGGTCTGGATCGTGTTAGCTTCTGAGACGGATGATGTTTCTTAACTTTGACCACGTCGAGCATTCCTTCCCTATTTCCTATGTCCAACAGTCCAGGCAAAGGCATCTTTTGCAAGGCACTTATTGGTTGTCGTCAGAAAAACATGTCCATGTCCACAAATTGACAACAAAGGCTACAATGAAGCACCCAAAAAAATCCGTGGTAGACGCGCGCACCATTGGGGAGGTCGGCCGGGCGACCAAACGTTGTGTGGGCCACGTCTGGAAAGTACCCACTAGTGGTGTCCGGCAAGGCAAACGAAACATATTTTGGACAGCGGATTTTTGAATTATGCGGGCCGGCCGGACGGTCACCATATGTGGGGTAAAATCCACGGCCGGTATCGCTTGAAGCGGAATGAAATAACAAATTAGGATGTCCTGCTTTGTTTTAGGCCCCAACCAAATGAGGCAACGGCCTCGTTTGAAGCTCGGACGCATGTCGCACGTGTGATCCAGACCGTTGTCTGATTCAGTCATTGGATGAATTAGATCCAGCTTTCGAACTCTTCTATGCTTGTGCTGTTTTGCTGCCGCATTAAGGTATGCGATCGTATGAAAAAAGCGGTTACAGCAATGGTGCAACGGATACCCACAATACCAGCTGCCGCATTGCGATAGACCGCTTTCACGCTTTCTCAACGGCTCCTTGATGCGTGTGCCCGTTATGCAGTGGTTTTCTGATCATGCAAGAAGATTTAAACAGAGGACCTCTTGTTTTGTGGACGCACCGTTGAGTCGTGTCGCACGTTCGAGCCTCCAAACCGTAAGCATGCGGCTCTGATGCAGTTACTTCATACACGCCTAGCCGAGTCAGCCGAGGATCATCTCTTTCGCCGAAATGGACCACCTCCGTCGGCATTCCCAAGAAAGGCGTCCTCCTACACCATGCAGCCACCCTACGTGATGAACTGCTCCAACTCCTCCGCATTGAATCGTCGCAAGGCTGTTGCGTCTCATGCACTTATGGGTCCTACACCGGCATGGTTTGGTTGACTGAGCTGCACACTGGACATCCTCTCCGCATCTACAACACCACTAGCATGACGTTTTTGACTTGGAACAGCATCGTAGCACGCATGCGTGACAACACCATGCTCAGGGACACGCGGATGTCTGTAGAGGAGAAAATGTTAATGTGGCAACAATGTGTGTGCTTTGACATGTCAAGCCGACAACGGATGGAGCGTTTTCAGCGAGGTGCCTACACCATCACTCGCGCTCTACGAAAGGTGGTACATGCCCTCACCAGCCTCTCTCCCACATTCATTAGGCAGCCATGTCTCTATGACCCCATGCCGACTGCATGGGCTGGGCGTGCAGGATACCTGCCATACTTCGATGATTGCGTCGGTGGTGCAATTGATGGCATCCACGTGCCAGTTGTTGTGCCTGGTGCGCGTCGGGTGGCCTTCATCAACCGCCATTAACAGTTCACGCAGAACGTATTGGCGGCATGCAATCAAGAGCTAGAAATACCTCTCGCAACCGTGGGATGGGAGGGCTTGGCCCACGACGCAAGGTTGTTCACACGATGCCCTCTAACGTGCTCCGGTGGCAACAGCCTTTCCATGCGCTCCGAGAGTCCCTTGCCTCTCTCCCAGTAGTCTCGCCGGTTCAGACACACACACACACACACACACACACACACACACACACACACACACACACACACACACACACACACACACACACGCACACGCACACGCACACACACACACACACACATACACACACACACACACACACACACACATACACACACACACACACACACACACACATACACACACACACACACACACACACACATACACACACACACACACACACACACACATACACACACACACACACACACACACACATACACACACACACACACACACACACACATACACACACACACACACACACACACACATACACACACACACACACACACACACACATACACACACACACACACACACACACACATACACACACACACACACACACACACACATACACACACACACACACACACACACACACACCTCAAGCTATCTTCCTTCTGCTAACTTATTGTGAGACGGGACACAGGTCTCGCTCAACCTTCTGGGAGTGAAGACGTTACGGGCGACTGAGGGGCAGCAATCTCTTAGTCGAGCTTCATGCAAGATGCACAAGACCACCTTGGCGTTTGCATCATTTTCTGGTTCAACAACTGCTCATTCTCCATAAGTCTCACCTGCTTCTCTCTCCGCTTGTCTCTCCTCTCGCTCCTCTCCGTTGTTGTTTCTTTGGGTGTGCCCTTTGGTGCCATTGCGGCTCGCACATCAGATTGGGGTGAGGTAGAGTCACGTTGGTTGTTGCACCTTCCTTTGAGGTTCCACTCTGATCTCGCTTCCCTATCCCGCCATCTGCACAAACTTTATCATGGCATAAATGTCCACGCACTCACCATTTCTCGCAACTTTTCATTTGCCGGATATGAACCACACCACTCTAATTCATTCAATCCTGGCCTCGCTGTTAGACCTTTCATTGGGTATCTCACCACACCCATGTGACGCCGGGTCCCTCCTTCGTATCCTTCTTTCGGTTGATGGACAAAATCACATCAGCAGTCAACCTTCTTTGAGTACCCTGATGGTCAGACTCGTTCAAGTAGTGGTACTTCCCATTCTTCTTCCCTCATTACCACCCTTATGACTAGAGCTTGTGATGAGGACGATGTCCATCCCACCTCAATCCAACATGTATGGTCAATCACCTCCGAATCATATACTATTCAAACTATGAGCATGAATAGTGAACCATGAAGGAAAGTGCATAGAAATTTCATGAAGTCCGTGACCAAGTTTCCTTTCTTTTCTTGTATACATACAAGCAACGACAGACGATGTTCTTAGACAACAAAGAAGTGTCTTGGAAGCTGCATTTCATATTTAATTCATCCAACCTTCCCCATAACTTAGTCTCCCTGGCCAGTTTGTACATTAGAATGTAATAGGACTTATCACGTACCGCAACAAACAAATGGCTCGTTGTGGATTTTCTCCACTTACCTGGATATGTATCGCAACATTGATCTCCGTGAATCGGAGATATGGTTGAATGCAGCATTGTGTCCACCAAAGCGGCATGATTGTCGCTCGAGCGACAGTCAAGCATAATTGTGTCCATCCAGACAACAATAAAGATGTCACTAAGTGGCAGCTTGACTGCCGCAACTAGCAGACATGGCTCTATTCTCTGACGGATTTTACATGACACTTTGTCGGAACACAAACAACAAATGGTAGTTATAGAGAGAAAACAAAATCTGACAAAACAGAAGTAGAAAAACATATATAATCTCAAAACAATTTATCATTGGAGAGAATATGACACAATGAAGATAATTGTAGACACAGAAAGCCTTTGTATAGGCCGTGGTTCGGATGACATAGATGGTCGTAATGTGTTTTTTGAGTTGATTGTAAATGTCCTATTGTTTTCATTTTTCTCATGCAAATAACATTATTCACTTAAGAATGACTTTTACGATGTCGGGGGGGGGGGAGATACCCCCCCGACATCGTAACTAATGTCAGAGATTATACATCAGGAGATTAACCAAACAACAGTTATGAAGTAGTTTTTGAGAGGCATCTACTCTCATTCGGACAGGTCGACTAGATAAAACACCAAATAGTTTCCTCAATTTACTTTTGCTTTTTTGGGGCTGCGGATGTATAGGAATCCATATCTCTGAAGTGACATCGCACAATGTACACAAATGAATGATTTGTGGTGCTCACCAGCTTCACACACACGTACATTCCGCCAAAACATTTCGACCTTAGGGGGGTGTGGGGGCCCGCGCTTTTGGTACGAGAAGGGCTCAGACCTATAGTGAGGGACCCCCCACCCGCCAAAAGTGTATTTGGCCTGTGTATCGGGGAGTGTATAGGATGCAAGTTTACTGAGAAACACTTATGTACGAAGTTGAGAGAAACATCGTAGAGGCAACAACAAACACAGTTGCGCTGTTATACTTCTATACATTTAAACACCTCCACCAGATACACTCCCACGTACACTCCCCTTATTCACTCCTACCTGTGGGGGGGG
>SZWC01027798.1:7308-29446 GCA_023375785.1 Penium margaritaceum | reverse complement strand
AACGTTTTGAATGTGACTACAAGAATTTGTTTCTCGTACACCACATAGTTGAGTTTCCGACGACGTAGCTTCTGCGACATGTACGCAATCAGTTGTTCTCAACCGCCGTTGTCTTGGAGGAAGACAGATTTTATTACAAAATCTCATGTGTCAGTGGCTATGACGTAGTCCACTGTTAAATCTTCCAATCGTAGGAATGACACCGAGATGAAAGTATTTATGAAATTGTTGAACGCTTCTTGTTTTCTTTCCCTCCAATTCCACTTAGTGGTTTTACGAATGAGATCGGAGAGAGGCGCTGACACCCATGCGAAGTCCTTTACGAATCGACGGTAGTAGTTGCAGAAGCCCAGAAAATCTTGAACATCCTGAACATTAGTCGGCGTCAGCCAATTAGTGACTACCTCCAACGTTTTCAGGTCCATTGTGGTTCGCCCGCCACAGATGATGTGGTCCAAAAAAACGATGATTGAAGTCACAATTCGAGAGATTTTTCCATAAAATTTACCTCTTTGTAAAAACTCAAGAATTTTTTGGAGATTTCTATTGTGCTCATCTCGGGTATAACTGTAGACTAGGATGTTGTCGAGATACACATCGATGAATTTATTTATGTACAGGCCAAAACGCTTATTCATCCCCACCATTAATGTTGCAAGGGCGTTTTTTTTGTACGAATAACATGACTGTGAATTCAAAGCGCACACATCTTGTATTGAATTTTTTCATCTTGAAATCCTTATCAGAAACACAGATCTGATGATAGCCGCTGCGGAGGTTGATTTTGGTGAAAGTTGGGGCCCCACGGAGGTGGTCAAAACATGTCTACTTGCGGGAAGGGGGTTTGTGATTCTGATATCATTCAAAGCTTTTCAGTGAACTCACTCTACATCTCCATAGCTTTAGTTTTCATGAAAAGTACAGGTGATGCATAAGATAACGTGGAGGGTCTAATGAGCCTGTTACCGAGCATCTCATCCAACTGGCTTTTGATTTTGGTCAGCCCGTGGTCGCTCATGCAATTGATCCCCTTCACCATCGGTCTGTTGCCTGACTTTAGGTCTATGTGGTAAATGACGTTCCATCAGGGAGGTAGCCATCTCGGTAATTGGAAAGAAAAAACTCTTTGAAATCCCCGACAAATGAATCAAACTCTTTTGAATTGGCTTTGAACTTGTTAGGTATTAAGGCTGATGCAATCGCCTCTACTGCTATGATTTTTTCTACCTCCCCTGTCTTCACGTGGACAAGCTACGCTTGAGCTCCGCATCGCACACATCTATTGGCCACGTCCAAGGATATCTGTTGACATTCTGTCACTCCTACAACTTCTAAAGCTTCCACCACTGGTGCTTCTTGTAACCGCCACTACGTCATGGGTCGCTTGTCAGAGGCAAATGTAGTTTTTGGTAATTTATGCTGACATAGGCCGACCCGCTACTCCAATCCACCTACGGATTATGCTGGTACAAGAAATCTTACCTGAGGATGATTCTATGGTTGTTCATTGGGCAAGTTCTCTAGATTGTTACGTTTTGCAGATCTCCGATCTGCATTCAGAGAGATTCACAAAGTCTCTGGATTTGTAAGCATCAATGGACGTTTTTTCCTTCAAATATCCCTTTGTTATGCAAATCCAACATCCAAACCATGTTGTTGCTTACTAAATCATGAGAAGCTCCTCCATGTAGTAGTGCTGGTACCGTTCTATGACTTTTACAGACCCTCGGTTGTACTCATAGCACCTTCACCGGTTGGTCGTCATTGTATCCGTTGTTGAACTTTCCGATATGAGGAACCCTTGTTTACGGTGAAGTGAGCTGCATGCCATGCAACGTTGAAATGTTTATTTTGAGAAACAAGAGGAGAACATTATTTATTTCTATAGACCTTAACACGTCTCTATAGAAGGGGCAAACGAGGATTGCTGTTGCGAGGCAGAGACAAATGGGGCTTATTGATTTGTGGTAGTGGCGAATGGGACTTGTTGTTCTGAGGTGGGAGGGAATAAGGCTTATTCTCCAAAAATGGAGGTGTTTGGTCTTTATGTTCTTCAACAAAACATTTTCCTTCATTCCAAAAACAACCATTTTCACAGTAGAAGGAAGAGCATGAATGTTTGAAGCAAATCATGCATCTTCAAGGCGTGCCACATACCACAATCTACGATAGAGGCACTTGCTTCACAAGCCATTTTTGATGGGAGGTGATGACGCATTATAGCAGTCCGACCCAAGTAGAAATGTTGATCTATCCTCAAACCAATGTGGAAATCCAGTAGATGAATAAGACATGAAAAAAAATCTTTCGCATGTACTGATTGAGCACCCAAACTGCCTACCATCAAACTCGCATACAACTATGTAACTTCCACCACATCCAATACAATTTCATTGAGGTGGTTTACGGCAATCCTCTTGCCACATTGACATGAATACAAATCCAGAGTAAGATCAATGCGGTTGACATCCACCGACAGAACTTATCCTACGTCTGTGACAAAGGACGCCAGATCCTCGCAATGACAAAAGCAGCCATGAAGCAAGCACAAGACCAAAATGAAGGCGACGGCGTGTTCAGTACTAGCGATTGTATTCTACTTAGCTTAGTGAACAACAAAATCCGTGGAGAAGTCATCGTGAAGCTCAAACATTAATGGTTGAATCAATTTGAAATGGAGTGAAAGCAAATTGCGATCATCACTTGACTTTGCATAGAAGACAATATAGGGATCCACCATGTCATCTACTTTAGCAAGCTAAAGCCCTACCGGGATTGTAGCGAGAATTTTCTCGGTCAAGACATTGCTCTTCCGCCTCCAATCCAACTGGACCGGGATATAAAGTACATGATTCTAGACATCCTTAAACACCAACACCGTGGAAGATCAACAAAGTATCTAGTCAAGTGGCATGGCTAAAACGTGGCACACAATAGCTGGGAACCCTACGACAACCCCCGAGACGACGATCATCTGATCGAAAGCTATTACAAGCCTCACTAGCCTACATCTACTCATGCGTCAGGACCTTGTGGCTATAAGAAAGTGAGAAGTGTTACGTCATAGATGTGTACAAGTTCCTAAACTTTTTGAATGAGCATTTCTTTCCTTTCAATAGTGGCCAAGAGTGCATCTACCTGAGGATTTCTACCCTGTTTTTCCGAGGGAAATATGGCGGCCTGTCCTGACCTCTGGTGTTTTGCCCCCCAAGTTCTGATACATCTAACCACGTTCTAGAAAGCGTCAACAGACCTGTCGCAAATAGTATTGATCTTTCAATACCATTTGGTAGACTTCTCAACATCGCTAAACTTTCATAAATCCGTACCTCAATATTCTCAAGATCCCTTGACTTTTTGGCGATGCATCACAAAGGGACCACTCGGGACAAAATGCCGCACGTGTCTGTCAGCTCAAGTTTCCAAGATGCAACATACACCACATTGTAATTCTGGTCATTTTTATGCATTAATTCTATGACGTGGATAGGTCCTGAAACTCAACAAATAAGTATATGTGTCCTTACATTCATGGCCCATCGTGTGCCGGTCTCCACCGTTTCTTGTCGGGACGACACTTGGCGCGATAGGAGGCACGGATCGACAAGCTCGCATCAACAAAGATGTGTACGAGAAGTCTTCGTGATTGGAAAGCCCCAACACCCATTTGCTCCAACAGTCCAACACGGTGATGGAGGAGATTCAAAATTCAGGTACGCGTAAAGCAGTAGTCACTGAGTGGAATGTTCAGCTCTAAAATGAATTCTAGATTCGACCGGCACTCCTTGAGTCGTTCAATTTTGCGAACTCAAAAGGATCGATGATCAAGATGTGGCTGGCGCGTTTGGAGGTATACTTCATCGCTGCTGGGGTCAACGAAAAAAATAAAATCCACCTCGCGGCCTCGATTTTGCGTGGCACGGGTTTGAGGCAGTGGCCCTATCTAAACACCATCCAACAATAGTAGGAGACCAGCGGAGTTGGATCAGCTCATGCGACCACACTCACATTATCAACCGCAGGTGTTCCTCTCGAGCAGGTAAATGCGTCATGGCACAACTCATGACGCCACCAGAGAGTTGGAATCACTTTGCACGCGCCACACTCGCCCTTTTTGGAAGGATGAACAAGAATTCTAACGTACCGAGCATGCTTCAACTCCTACATTAGTAGTCCAACGTGGCGGAGTACACGTGGTATTATTGCAAAATCATCACCAGCAGTGACCTTGTTCCCAATGAACTTTGTTACTACTGTAACAATGGCCCTAAGTGAGATACTCGGTGATAAATTGCCACTTCACCATCCAAGAAAAACTTTCCCAAATGATCGCAACACCTAATTGAAGCGATAATGGCAACTACAATGCTCAGATGCATGAATTCAATGGCATGCTATCTCAAAGCCACAATTCTTATCGTGCCGGAGGGAAGTCAAAGTTTGTAGAAACCTCGTCTTTGATGGAGGTTGATGCAATCAATCAATGCAATCAAGGGCTTTGCTGTACTTGCGAGAAACCGGGACACATCTCATGCGACTCTCGGAAATGACAATATCAAGATGGAAAGAGGGATTAGTCATAGAGGGACTGTCGGAAAGAATGATCCTAGCACGTCGTTTTGGCAGCCGCTTGTTTTTTGGGGTGTGCGCGGACTTAGTACACTGGGTTGGACTGACAATGTTTGGAGATGATGGGACTGAAGCTGGAAGGACTAAGTTTATTTTGCACAGATGTCAGAGACCGCGCTTGAGAGTGATGGGCCATGGACTGGGGAGCGCTTTCTCCACGTTGCAGCGGTGCTTCTCCGAGGAGACCTTGGAGAAAAAAGACACGAGCCGTCATATGCTGGCTGGTGAATGACCTTGACGATGGACTTGCGCTCAAAGTGCACATGCGACTTGTACAAGGCGTGACCATGGCGCCTCGGATGGTGACTTGGATGAGCGCAAAGTGGCTTCTCCAGAAACTTTGCACAATGTTTGTAATGGTAACGGGATCTGCCAAGAAATCTCAATGCCAACAGTCAAAGCATGTCATTTGGCGGTCGTGGAGTTTCTGTGGACTTGTTGGTTCTCACGCATCTCTCATTGTGCTCTGTTGTGTCCTCACGGCTTGTGTACATCGTCGTGCAGATGACTGACGGCAAGACACGACGCTGCTGGAGTGTCGTCTGGTGGAGCCGACACACGCTGAGGCTTACACGTAGTTTGTTGGAGCCTCCTCTCTCCGACGGTCAACGTGCTCAGTTCCATCGGCAGGCCTCCTCGGCAGTCGTGCCGCCGGCGGTCACTGCCACTGTAGATGCTGTCTGCATGCATCTAGTGCTAGATCTGACTGAATCATTGTGCCTGCAGCATTATGCTCTGCTTAGGGTCCAAGTTTCATGTTGATCGGGCACTGTTGTTACTGGGGACTAGTGTAGGCGCTGCCTGGGTCTAGGTAGCAATAATTCCTCTATGCTATTTTTCTAGATGATCCTGACTACATGACTGCGTTTGCAGCGTTGATATTGTAGCAAGGTCCCGTTTTCGAGCAAAACGGACGACGCCCGGGTTTTGGGCTGTCAGTCGTCTGGCAGGGCTCACCGAGGAAACCCTGCCAGCCAGAAAATAGGTCATTTTTCTAATTGGCTAGAAATCTGAGTAACAAGCTCTATAGAGCTGGAGGGGAGCTAGAAGTTGGAGGGATCTCCCATTGTTGTTCATTCTCAATTGCTAATCAGTTCTTTCCAGTTTCAACTGCCTTTCTGGCGCTAACTCCTCAATGCGCAGTTTTTCTCTCACAGACTCAGAGCAACAGAAGGAGACAGCAGTGCAAACCAACGAGTGTGGGACCATTCATACTCTAGCGACGCTGCAGCCTCAACACGTCGCTCTTGTCTAGGTTTCTAGCTTGGTATCAGAGCCAGAATACACCAATTTGAGCAGTAGCAAGGCATACAGGTCCTATTCTACGCCGGCGGTCCCAGAAACACGCCCATGCAGGAAAAACTTTGCCATATTTTTCATGGCAGAGTTAGCCCCGCCTGGTGGCGTAGTCAAAATTCTCTCGTCGCGGGGGAAACTTTCTAGTAGCACCTACCCCGTGACGGCGGTAGCGTTGGCGGACTTGCGACCGGCAACGTGATGGGTGACACCGTGACAGCACCGACGCACGTGGCGACAGCGCCACAAACGAGGGGAGTGACCTCTCCCGCCTCCCCTCCCTCTCCTCAGTAGCCACAGCAACAGTTGCGTAGCTAGCCACAGTAGTAGCAGCAGCAGCAAAAGCTGCAGTAATAGCAGCAGTAGTAGCAGCCACTATTGTGCCATAGTAGCAATAGCAGCTGCAGCAGGATCACTCGCAGTTGCAGCAGCAACAGCAGCTGCAGCAACAGCCGCTGCCACTACTGTGCAATAGCAACAGCAACAGTAACAGGAGCAACAGCCATAGCAGTAGCAGCAGCAGCTATTGCTACGCAGCAGCAGCCATAACAACAGCCACTGCTGCGCAGCAGCTGCCACAGCTGCGCAGCAGCCACTACAGTAGCTGCGTAGCCTGCCGCACAGCTGCGTAGGACGAAGCCGCACAACCACGCAGCCGCGCAGCCACGCGACCATGCAACCACGTGGCCACGCAGCCACGAAGCCACGCAGCCACACGGCTACGCAGCCATGCAACCGCATAGCCGCAGAGCCAAGCAGCCACGCAGCTACACAACTGCACACCCACATGGCCACGCAACCACGCAATCACGCAGCCATGCAGCCATGCCGCCTCGCAGCCATGCGGACACGCACCCATGCAGCCACACAACTACGCAGTCGTGTAGCTGCTACACATCCACAAAACTACGTAGCCACGCAGCCACGCGGCCACGCAGCCACGCATCCATGCAGCCACGTAGCCACACAGCCGCTGTAGTGACGTCAACCGCTGCTTACGTCAACAAGTTGAACAGAAAAAATGGACTTCCAGGGAGAACTATGGCTGAAGGTGGGGAAGGGTCCTTCTTTGCTTGAGGACCCACGGGCTCCCCCTTTCTACAGCAGCTGTAGCAACTGCAACAGCAGCAACAGTAACAGAAAAAGCCACTGCTGAAGCAGCAACAGCAGTCTCTGCTGCAGCATCAGCAGCAGCAACAACAACAATAGCAACAAATGAAATCATTATAGTAGCAGCAACCTCCATTACAGCATTAATAGCAGTAGTAGCAGCCGCTGTTTTACCAACAGTAGCAACCGCAACAGTAGCAGAAGCAGCAGCCGCAACAACAACAGTAGCAACAAATGCAACCAGTGTAGCAGCAACAACCTCCACTACAACACCAGTAGCAATAGCAATAGTAGATGTAACATAACCAACATCTCGTAGGCCTTGCTGGCTCAAAAGACCAGCAAGCCACCATTCGCTAACAGCTTGCAATGCTGACGCAACAGCTAGTAGCACTGCAACCGCTGACATCGTAGATCCAACCACAGTTGTTCCTGCAGTAGCAGCACTAGCAGCATACGTCGAGCCAAACTAGCATCCCGCCATCCTTCTTTCTACCTAGGCATGCGAGTCCCGTGATCTCCTCCGCCACACATTATATGGTGCAGCAATACATCCAACGCTAGCGGCAGACTGTGTCCTCAGTCCTAAGCCCCACTTTGGGTGTTGGCCGCAGGCCAAAGGACTTTGGAACCTCGCCCCCGCTGCTCCAGGCTGGCAAGCAGATTCGGAGCTTGGAGCTCAGCTGCCGCATCTGGGCGTAGGATGAGGGCCTATGGCTGTACTATGTCCTAACTTACGACTCCACCCAGGCCGACCAGGTGTATGATGCCGGTCACACCGTACGTGTCCTCGTCTCCATTGCCCCTCTAGCTGCACGTCTTCCTCTCAAGCGTTTTCTCGGTGACTTTGCCACTAGCGGCCTCCCCAACCCCGCAGCAGCATGGCACATCCTCACGCGCCTTCATCGACTTTCTAGCGAGGCAAAAACCAGTCCTCTACTCCGGGAGTTCAACTCCCTCCACATGGGAGAGGCAGAGACAGTCACTTCCTACTGGCAAGGGGCGGAGGATATCCTTCGTCGCCTCGGAGATGCTGCACCACCCCCTCTATCCGTACTCCTGAACATCAAGCGCGGCGCCACCGATGCCTTTGTTGATGTCTTTGTACACTACCTTCAGGATGTCCTTACTACAATGGCAGCCTAGGGCACCCTCATGCCCTGGGCATACGATCTCTTTGTTTGGATTAAGAAGGCACGTGTAGAGTCCCCCGTCACGCACGGCCGTTGCGCACAGCCGCCTTTTCCTCTCCTGCCATCGCTCTCGTAGTAGTTACTGCTCTTGCAATAGCTGCGTCTTCCGGTATCCCACCATCAGGCAAGAAGAAGCGTAGGGGCAAGAAGGGCAAGGGCCAACAGTAGCAGTCGATCGGATCCAGCAATGGCGGCTCACTTTGCCATAGCTGTGTTCAGCGAGGATACGGGTGGTAAACCTATCTGCTACCAACAGACGAGGCACGCGTTATCGCCACCATGCATCTCCAATGTGAACACCGTCTCGCCACTGCTTCCGTCACATTCATCGGCCTTGATGCATCCTTCCCGCCGGGCAAGTTCATACCTCCGACAGTCACCCCCTCCTTACCATTGACAACGTCACCGCAGCCTCATCCGCAGTAGTCGGCACCCGCCCTTCCGCCCATGGTACATCCCTCCTCCCTCCCTAGCTCTAACCCCGTCACGCCATAGTCTGTCTATTCCGTTGGACCCTTCACCTGTGAGCGTGAGTTGAAGCAGTTCATCGCGCTCTAGCTTGGAGTGACTCGCCCTCCTTCCATGGAAGTGCAAGTTGCATCGTCGCTAGTTCTCCTGCCTTGTCCCGCATGACAGAGTCTGAGCTGCGATCGTTCCCTGCATCTTTGTCCATCTATTTGTCTCCCTGCCTTCTTACTCCGCTTTGTGATGATGTCGCCAGGGTAGATGACTGGTAGTCTTGGCCTGCTTCCTTGTCCACCGCGTTTGCATCCCTCATCCACAGTCTTGTGTCCGTCAACGATCTGGCGACACTCGTGCAAGATCCGGCCGAGACCTGGATCAACGACTCCGGGGCCACCCATCACATGACGGCATTGCGTGAGGCCTTCAGTGTCATTGGTTCTGTTCCCTATGTATCTAATGTTCGGACATGTTCTGGTCAGGTAACCCATTCATGGTGTCGGTGTTGTTCATTTTTTAGGACCTGCTAGGGATGTCTTCATGACTGATGTCCTCTTCATCCCTGGTCTCGAGCTCAGCCTCATGTTCATCATTACCCTTGACCGCATGAGTATGGACGTCCTGCAATCACATGGTGTTGGCACTGCGTCGTTGCGTCCCTCCGGTCGTGTTGTCCTGCATGCCACCGCTAGTAGAAACCTGTGGCACGTGTCGCGCTTGTCCGATATTTCCTCCATCCCCTCCCCATCAGCCAAGACCGGCCACGTGTTTGTCACTAGCTCGTTCTCTTTGTAACACACACGTCTCCTGCACCGCCGCCTCTACCATGTCCACTCTGCCGCTGTTGATAGCATGCTTTGCATGTAGCCAGCCAAGGACCTTGATCCAAACTCCTTTCCTTTGGCGTGTCCCACTGAGTGCATTGACTGTGCTCAGAGGAAGATGCACCGGTCCACCTACCCCCTGTCCTCCTCCCGTGGGTCCGCCATTCTGGACTTGGTCCATTCTGATGTCATGGGTCCCCTTTCGATGGAGTCCATCGAGGGGTAGAAACACTTTGTCCTGACCCTCACCGATGACTACTCTCGCTACCACTGGCTCTTATGTCTTTGACAGAAGAGTGATGTCGTCCCCACCATTAGTGACTGGCTTTTCCATACTGAGCAAAAGTGTGGTCGTCCTCTCCGCCATTTCCGTTCTAATCACGGTGGTGAGTTTATGTGGGAGACCATACTCTGCCTTGCCTCCCTTGGTATCCATCATGAGACATCGTCGCCTTACACGCCAGCCCAGAACAGCGTCATAGAGCGGTGGAACCGCACCATGGCCAGCGTCGTCCGCACCATGCGAGTCCAGTCTGGTCTCTCAGATGGCTTCTACTTTGAAGCCATGACCTACATGACGTGGGTCTGGAACCAGATTCCCCAAGGACGTCTTCCCCGTCATTCCACACCATACGAGCACTCATGTGGCGAGCGATCCGACCTCCGCCCAGCTCGTGTTTGGGATTGCATCGCCATTGTATGGTTGCATGCCCCACACCAGGGCGCCAAGCTCGAGCCTCGCGGACGTCCCTGTACCTTCCTTGGTGTCTCGCGTCAGTCAAAGGCCTGACGCTTCTAGGATCCCTCTCGGCACTACATCATCGAGTCCATGGATGACCTCTTCTTTAAGGACATGTTTCCTTGTGACCTCGTCTACTCCGGCGCATCGATGTCCCTCCCGTCGCGTGTGGGAGTGGTGGGTCCGTCCTCTATCCAGCCGTTCCAGGTGTTACATCATCTACGCCCGCCGGTCCTCCCGGGCCGGTGTTCCATCTGTCTCCGCCAGCCCCTCCGAGCTGGCTTCCTTGTCTGTGTCTGCTAGCCCCTCCGGGCCAGCTGCCTTGTCCGTGTCCGGCAGCCCCTATGGGCCGGCCGCCCTGCTCGTTTCTGCCAGCCCCTCCGGGCCGGCCGCCCCGTTCGTGCCTACAGGTTACACACGCGGCCCGGGCAGGAGCCTCCCATCCAGGCCGTCATTGAGCACACAGGCCGCCACCTCGCGTCCTCTCGCACCACGACCCCCTCTTACTCCGTGATGCTCCTTGCCTCCCGACAGACCCACTCCCACAATCGTGAGTGGGTACCTCGGCACCAAGGCCCTAGGCTTGGCCACACTGGTAGTCATTACTGACCTACACCCGAAGTTTGCTTTGGACTAGACCATGCTCCATCAAGAGCACCAACATGCTGTCACAGCTACGCTCATGCGTATGCCACCTGGGGTGTGAGACGCGTACACCCTTGCTGTCCGCCCCACGGTACACCTAGAGGACCCAACCACCCTGCGTGAGACTCAGGCATCTCCCGACGCCACACACTGGGAGGCTGCATGCGTCGATGAGCTTGCCGCCATTCGGCAACATCAGGTCGATGAGCTTGTCGACCTTCCCCCTAGCCGAAAGGCCATTGGTGCCAAGTGGGTCCTCCAGCAAAAGTGGAAGCTAGAAGGATCCCTGGAAAAGTACAAGGTTTTTCTTATGGACAAGGGGTTTGCTCAGGTCCCTCGGTTTGAATATGACTAGATCCTTGTCCCGGTCGGTCGGTTTTCCACTAGCCGGGCGTTGTTGAGCTTGGTTACCCAACACGAGTGGGAGCTGCACCAGATAGATGAGAGTAATTCCTTTCTCCATGGTTCACTGGAAGGCGAGGAGCTCTACATGGTACAGCCTCTAGGCTTCGATGATGGCTTCGACAAGGTTTGGAAGTTGCGAAAGGTCCTCTATGGCGTGAAGTAGTCACCACGCTGCTGGAATAAGGAGATCAGTCGGACACTTCTCAGCAGCGGCCTCCTTCGCAGCACTACAGACCCTACACTGTTCATTGGCCCGTGAGGCTAGCCCTTTATTCCTTTCCTGGTCTATTTCAACAACCTGCTCATCATGTCGTTAGATGCAGCTACCATCCAGAGGGTCAAGGACCTACTACACGCCGTCTACTAGATGAAGGACCTTGGGTCAGCACGAGTCTTCCTGGGCATGGAACTCAAGCATGATCGCTCCATGGGTGTCCTCCACGTCCATCAGGCCGCCTATGTGCAGACCTTGTCCGTGCGCTTCGCCGAGGACGCTCCTTGTCCTCAGAGCATCCTCACCCATGTCGCTCGATGGTCAGGCGATGTTAAAGAGCTCTGATCCAGTCCTTGTGGGGGAACCAGTAGACGTGACCTTTTATATATGTGTCATTGGGTCACTGATGTTCCTGGTGAGGATGATGCGTCCAAACATTGTGTTCGCCGTTGTAGCGGGAGGCTCGCTTCGGCCCTCCCTCCTCGCTGAATCTAGGGGTAGTTGCGCACCACCCCTTGCATCAGCAAAGGCTGGCCAACGGCCAGCACTTCACTGGCCGCCGGCCAGCTGGCTGCCGGCCGGCTAGACGGCCGATGACCGGCCTAGTGACCGGCCGGCCACCAGCCGGCCAGCCGCCAGCCGCCGATCGCGGCCTGGGCTCGATCGGCGGCTGAGGGCCCGTGAGGTCCTTGAGGGTGAGGCCTCGTGGCCTCGTGCCCTCACCCCCGCTCGCCCTCTTCGCAAGCGAGTGAGCGAGGATGAGGGAGGGGGACGAGGGACGAGAGATGAGAGAAAGCTGGCGCAAAATTGCCAACGTCTTTTGCACGCGACGATTACACGCTAGAACGTAAATCGAAGTTCGTTTGCGACGAACTTCGACATAAAATAATGAAACAACTTGTGCGAACACACGAGTTCGAGGTAAAAACCCCGGGTTTTGGTCCCAAAACCAGGGATAAGGTTAAAATCGGAAACGGGCCTCCGGAGACTCAAAATATTTGAGTCTCCCTGCTTTGGGTCGTTGATGACGATTGCCCCTTAGTCCTACGAAGGGGGTAAACCCCTGACGTGGACTGAGAACGCTATTCTACGAACTACGACAATGACTCCAGAGCAGGAGCTGGAGACTCGACCCGGTACAGTGGTATCAGAGCCAGACGACCCTCGCGACCAAGGGTTCGACGGAAACGGTGGCTACGTCCTATATTAAATACTCCCGGCAGCTGCAAGCAGCAACAGAAACGTCAGAAGGGACTACGGCATCTACACTTCAAGGATTGAAATGCCGCAAAGTGCGTTAGAGAGCTTGAAAAGAGCTCTACTAGGTGAAAACTCTTTCCTCCAGTCCTTACTCACCTCCATGGGGCTAGGAGGATTTTTGTGGGACGGGGTGGGGAGTTCCCACCCTCTAAAACCACCAAATCTTCCCCATGTACAAGGCTCCTTCCTCCCTCCATCATCCAAAAATTGGGACAGCTTCCTTTCCCAAGCTTAGAGACTTTCACGAACTGAGAGCACCCTAAAAAGAAGGAGGGTATCACCTTGTAGGTTTTTGACGGTACTCCAACGCCACCGGCTCAAGGGAGACGCCGCCCGAGAACGCGAGAGACGTCAAGGAGCGTGAAGAGAAGGCCAAGGAAGACAAGAGGACAAGAGGAAGACAAGGAGATAGAAGAAAGAGTAAAAGACTTGCTCGGAATTTTTAGAATTCCTCTTTGCACTCTATTCTCTTGTTTTGTGAGGGACACTCACGTCCCTTGTCATTTCCTTATCTTGTAGTTTTCTGTTTTCCTAGGTACTAGCCCTTGCCAATCACCGTGAGTCACGTCTTAGGAATTCTAGTTCCAAAAACCACGACCTTGTGCTGACATGGCGGCCTAGGAAAATATAAATTGAATTTATAATTGCCTCACCGATCGTGAGAGGAAGGAGTTTGTGGGAGGTGATTCATCCTTAAAGTTGTGGGGTGACCCTCACAACGATCTTCACATGCTAGTTGTACGAGCGACGAGATGGCAAGTGCCGGACCATCCAAGACCAACAAGGGCAAGGTGGTGACTTTCACACCACACGTCCTCGGCGGACTCCAAATTTTGGGAGCCGCCGCCATGAGCACGGTTGCCAACCCAAAGACAGCCGTACCGCCTAAGGCAACCGTACTGCCTAAGGCAACCGACGCCAACCTCGGCGACACCGAGAAACGTGCACAGGCAAAACAAATTCTAGACGAGCACGTCGATGTGCACGTGGGCGACCCCCACACCACGGACGACGCGATGGAGAAGGATCTCCCGGAGGGGGACCCCGACGAAGAGCACGATGCTGACGATGATGCTAAACCCTAAACTCGTACGCCGAAACTCGGGCCAATTGCTCGAGAAGGGTAAGGCGCCTGTCGCATCGCCTGAAGCTGCCGACGACAGCTTCAGGCAATGCGACGGGTGCCCTTGCTGCTCTCGGCAGCGAGACTGCCGAGAGCAGCAAGGTATTCGAGCACACGGTAGTTCTTGGATGTATTCCAAGACCCATCGGCTGGGCTTCTACCAGAACGGCACATGGGCCACACGATTCCGCTGCAACTGGAGGCAACTCCTCCGTTCAGACCCATGTATCGCCTTAGTCCAGCAGAAAGGCGTGAGGCCGAACGCCAAATCAAAGATTACCTTGCAAAAGGGTGGATCGAACCCAGTAGCTCGCGGTACGGTGTGCTGATCCTTTTTGTGAACAAAAAGGACGGTGGTTTATGCATTTGCGAGGATAACCGGACGTTGAACAAGCTAACAGTGAAAAATCGATTCCCCTTACCACGGATTGAGGACCTTTTTGACCAGCTCCAAGGGGCAAAAGTGCTTTCTTCCTTGGATTTGTCCCAAGGGTACCATCAAATCCGCATCACGGAAGATGATATTCCAAAAACTGTGTTTCGAATGCACATGGGATACTATCAGTTCCGGGTGTTATGCTTCGGGCTAACAAACACCCCGGCAACCTTCCAAGGAGAAATGAACCAAACGTTCGCCAAGCAACTCGGTCAGTTTGTCTTGGTTTACCTCGATGACATCCTAGTTTTCTCCACATCCATGGAAGAGTACATAGAACATCTACGCAAAGTCCTCGCGATCCTTTGGGAACAGAAGTTCTACGTGAAAGTGTGTAAGTACAAGTTTGCACAAGATGAGCTCGGACGGCCGACGGCCGGCCGAGTGACCGGCCGGTCACCAGCCGGCCAGCCGCCAGCCGCCGATCGTGGCCTGAGTCCGATCAGCGGCTAAGGGCCCGCGAGGGCCTCGAGGGCGAGGCCTCGTGGCCTCGTACCCTCGCCCCCGCTTGCCCTCCTCACAAGCGATCGAGTGAGGACGAGGGAGGGGGACGAGGGATGAGAGAAGAGAGAAAGCTGGCGCGGAATCGCTAGCGTGTCTCACACACAACGATTTTCCTCCAGAACGTCAAAACGTGAATCGAATTTCATTTGCGATAAACTTTGACATACAATAATGAAATAACTCGTGCAAATACATGAGTTCGAGATAAAACCCCCCGGTTTCTATCCCAAAACCAGGAATAAGGTTAAAAACGGATGTGGGCCTCCCGAGACTCGAAATATTCAAGTCTCCTTGCTCTGGGTCATTGATGATGATTGCCCCTCAGTCCTGCGAAGGGGGTAAACCCCTGACGCAAACTGAGAATGCGATTCTGCGAACTCTGACGACGACTTCAGAGTAGGAGCTAGAGGTTCGACCCATTACAAAGGCTCTGATTTGCTTTGAATTGAAGCATTTGTTCCTCTGAAAAGGACAGTGTCACTTTACGTTGATTCCGGGTACGGAATTATCACCGACCTGACTCAAAGTCCATGCCAACTTGTTTGCGATGCAGGTCAAGAGACATATTCGACAAGGTTGCCGATACATCTTGGCTCAGCTGCAGAAAGTGGAGGACGACGTGAAGGTAGACACGCCACAAGAGATCAAATCTCTATTGGCAGAGTTCTCGGTTGTATTCCAAGATCCACCGGCTGGGCTCCCACCACAAAGACACATGGGCCAAACGATTCCGCTGCAACAAGAGGCAACTCCTCCGTTCAGACCCATGTATCGCCTTAGTCCAGCAGAAAGGCGAGAGGCCGAACGCCAAATCAAAGAGAACCTTGCAAAAGGGTTGATCGAGCCTAGTAGCTCGCCTTATGGTACGCCGATCCTTTTTTTGAAAAAAAAGGACGGTGGTTTATGCATGTGTGAGGATTACCGGGTGTTGAACTTGCTGACGGTAAAAAATTGATTCCCCTTATCGCGGATTGAGGACCTTTTTGACCAACTCTAAGGGGCAAAAGTGTTTTCTTCCTTGGATTTGTCCCAAGGGTACCATCAAATCCGCATCACGGAAGATGATATTCCAAAATCTACGTTTCAAACGTACATAGGACACTATCAGTTTTGGGTGTTATGCTTTGAGCTAACGAACGCCCCGGCAACCTTCCAAGGAGAAATGAACCGAATGTTCGCCAAGCAATACGGTCAGTTTGTCTTGGTTTACCTTGAAGACATCCTGGTTTTCTCCAAATCCATGGAAGAGCACATAGAACATCTGCGCGAAGTCCTCACGATCCTTCGGGAACAGAAGTTCTACGCAAAAGTGAACAAGTGCAAGTTTGCACAAGATGAGCTCGATTACCTTAGACACATCGTCAATGAAGAAGGCATCCGTGTCGACCCACGAAAGGTCTAAGCCGTGGTGGACTGGCCACACCCGGAAAATTTTGGACAAATTCAATGTTTCCTCGGCCTTGCAAACTACTTTCGACGATTTATGCAAGGGTATTTGACCCTGGTAGCAGCGCTAACCAGGCTCACGCAAAAAGACGTGTGTTGGGAATGGACATCTGATTGTGAGAACGCATTTCTCAAAATCAAAGAGCTTCTATCCACAGCACCCGTCTTAGCTCTTCCGGATCCATCATAACCATGGGAGGTTCAATGCGATACATCGGTAGTGGGACTCGGAGCCGTCCTCATGCAGAACGGTCACTCAGTTGCGTATGAGAGCCAGAAGCTCATCCATGCAGAAACGCGGTACATGACTGGGGATCAAGAGCTCCTTGCGATAGTACACGCTTTCAAGATGTGGCATTGCTACCTCGAGGATACTGAAGGGGGTGTGATGGTCGTGACCGACCATAATCTATTGGTGTTTTTCCAAATGCAACCGAATATGTCAAGACGACAGGCGCTTTGGAGCGAATACCTGAGCCGATTCTCATTCACATGGAAATATCGGCCAGGACACATCAATGTGGCCGATCCGCTAAGCCGATAGCCTGTGGAATTCAAAGCAACAACGGAGGTCTGTGGGTGTTTTATGGCCATTGTAACAACAACAGTACAATCACCAGATCCCCCTACACTTCTGCGACAACCACCACGAGGGATTATCCATTACGACGGTTTTGTAAACAGGATCCGGATGGGATACTGTGTGGACTCTTGGTTTCAAGACTCTCGAAATCTGCATAAGTACGGCTTGGTGGAGGATGCAGGAATCTTTTGGCACGGAAAACAAGTTGTGCCAAACTCGGGAGACCTTCGAGCAAAAACTATCTCCCAGTTCCACGACCCGCCGGTCGCAGGTCATGTGGGACCTCGAAAGACGGGAAAGGTACTCTCAGACCACTATTGGTGGCCAGGATGGAGTGTCGATGTCCGCAAGTATTGCATGACATGCGACCCATGTCTTCGGAATAACGCTAGTAACAAGAAGCCTGGTGGACTCCTCCAACAGCTTCCCATTCTTGGGACTCCATGGGAGTGCGTCAGCATGGACCTAATTATTGGTCTTCCGGACACAGCCCGTGGTCATGATGCAATACTAGTGGTTGTGGATCTTCTGACCAAGATGACACACTTCATTCCTACAACCACTGATGTGAACGCGGAGGAGACCGCTCGTCTCTTCTTTCAAGGTGTCATAAAGTACCACGGCTTGCCGTTGCGCATTATCTCCGATCGAGATAGAAAATTTGCTAGTAAGTTCTGGCAAAAGATGCACGAGTACTTCGATATTGAGTCACAAATGTCGACAGCGTTTCACCATCAAACAGACGGACAAATAGAGCGATGAACCGCACTTTGGAACAAATGCTCCGCATGTACGTGGACCCTGCCATGAATGACTAGGACGAATTACTAGCACCGACAGAGTTTGCGGTGAATGACTCGGTGAACGAGTCGACACAATTCACACCGTTTGTGTTGAACAATGGTCGGCATCCAGTGGTGCCCGCTTCATTGGCTAAGAGTGGGAGTATAGGAGGACGGGTTCCTTGTGCTCAAGCCTTTGCCGAGCGCATAGACTCCTTGTTACAAGAGGCGAAGGGTCACCTTCAAGGTACTCAGCAACGACAAAAGGCATATGCCGACAAAAGTCGCCGTGAGGTCTCGTTTGACATCGGTGACGAAGTGCTTCTTAGCACTAAGAATCTTCGGCTGAAGTCGCCAGGGCACGAAAATGTCTACCGAATTAGATTGGCCTGTTTCCCATCATTACCCGCATCGGGTCGGTGGCATATCGATTGCTGCTTCCGCTGAGTATGAAGATACATGAAGTTTTTCGTGTGAGTCTGTTGGCCCCATACACGGCAGAGGGAACCGTTCAACCACCACCGGCAGTGATTGCTGCCGACGTCCAATACGAGGTCCTTCGTCTACTTCAGTACCGAGAGCGTACTCTCCAGACGCGGGTTGTTAGGGAATACCTTGTTCATTGGGCCGGGTGTGGACCTGAACACAACTCATGGGAGCCCGAATTTTGGTTGCCCACAGGGGTGGTCAACGAGTATTGGAGCGAGCTGGCAGCTTGCACAGATCGCCGCGTGTCAGGGGGCACCACGTAAACGCGGAAAAAGTGAACAACATTCCCACAGGGCGGCATTCATGGACTGCGACCATAGGAGGTTGGGGACGCCCAACATGGTTGTCGCGCGGACGCTCCAACCTAAAGGTGGGAGGCCGCTAGCCGTACTGACCTACAAGCTGCAGCTTAGGTCGAAATACCATGCACGTGTTCATGTTTAGCTGGTACTTGAAATTATTAGTTTTCTTTTACAATGTTGATGACTCACTAACTGACAATCATGCTTGTTGTTCATGAACCGAGACGGTTCATAATAAGTGGGGAGGAATGTAGCAAGAGGGGCGGTTCATCCCTCCTTCCTCGCTGAAGTGAGGGGTGGTTACGCACCACCCCTCGCATCAGCGAAGGCTGACCGACGGCCAGCACTTCGCTGGCCGCCAGCCAGCTGGCTGCCGGCCGGTTGGACGACCGACGGCCGGCCTAGTTACCGGCCGGCCACCAGCCGGCCAGCCGCCAGCAGCCGATCGCGGCCTGAGCCCGATCGGCCGCTGAGGGCCCGCGAGGGCCTCGAGGACGAGGCCTCGTGGCCTCGTGCCCTCACCCCCGCTCGCCCTCCTCGCAAGCGAGCGAGCGAGGACGAGGGAGGGGGACGAAGGACGAGAGACGAGAGAAAGTTGGTGCAAAATCGCCAGCTTGTCTCGCACACGACGATCTCGCGCCAGAACATGAAAACGTAGATCGAAGTTCGTTTGCGACGAACTTCGACATGAAATAACAAAATAACTCGTGTGAACACACGAGTTCAAGGTAAAAACCCCCGGTTTGGGTCCCAAAACCAGGGGTAGGGTTAAAAACGGAAATGGGCCTCTGGAGACTCGAAATATTTGAGTCTCCTTGCTCTGGGTCGTTGATGACAATTGCCCCTCAGTCCTGCAAAGGGGGTAAGTCCCTGAAGCTTACTGAGAACGCCATTCTGCGAACTCCGACGATGACTTCAGAGCGGGAGCTGGAGACTCGACCCGTTACAGCCGTCAACCTCCTGTCCTAGTTCTCTCAGGAGGTGCGTCACCTACACTTCGAGACCGTGATCCGAGTACTGCGCTACGTCGTCTCGATCCCACCGCGAGGCCTCATGTTTCGTTGGAAGCCGTCCGTTCTTGTGGAGGACTATACTGACAGTGATTGGGTTGGCTATCCAGACGGTAAGAGTCGTGCTAGCTGGATCTTTCTTGTTGGCGATACAGCTGTGTCTTGGCGTTGTGGCAAGCAAGGTTGCATTACACGCAACACTACTGAGGCTGAGTATGTGGCCCTTGGTTCTGGCACGTGTGAGAGCGTGTGGCTACGTCGCCTGTTGTCCAAGCTGCGTCAGTCAGTCACGTCCATTATATTGCATTGTGACAATGAGAGTGTCATGGCCTTTATCGACAATGACAACGTGTATCACATGCACAAAGCACATCAATGTTGAGTATCACTATGTGCGTTCACAGTTACATGATGGCAGCATCACCATTGTGTGGGTTGAGACAGCACGACAGTTGGCTGACTTGTTGACCAAGGCACTGAAACGTGACTCGTTCGAGAAGGCTGTGAGCGCAGTCGCTGTGCTCCTGTGAGTTCCTTTTTCACTCTACCCCTGCCCGTTTGGTCTCTGTGCTCTATGACCGTCCATGTACACATCGCCTGTGAGTCATGGGGGAGTGTTGGTTTTCACGCATCCCTCATTGTGCTCTGTTGTGTCCTCACGGCTTGTGTACATTGGCGTGCAGATGACTGAAGGCAAGACACGACGCTACTGGAGTGTCGTCTGATGGAGCTAACGCACGATGAGGCCTACACACAGTTTGCTAGAGCCTCCTCCCTCTGACGGTCGACGTGCTAAGCTCCATCAGTAGGCCTCCTCGGCAGTCGTGTCGTCGGCGGTCACTACCACTGCAGATACTGTCTATATGCATCCAGTGCTGGATCAGACTGCACCATTGCGTCTGTAGCGTTATGTTCTACTTAGGGTCCAAGTTTCACGTTGATTGGACACTGTTGTTACCGGGGACTAGTGTAGACGCTGCATGGGTCTAGGCGGCCAGAAATCCTTTATGTTATTTTTATAGATGATTATGACTGCACGACTGCATTTGCAACGTTGGTGTTATGGTATGGTCTTGTTTTCAGGCAAAACGAACGACGCCGGGGTTTTCAACTGTCGGCCATCTGGCAGGGCTCACGGAGAAAACCCTGCCAGCCATCAAATAGGTCATTTTTCTGATTGGCTAGAAAGCTCAGTTACAAGCTCTACAGAGCTGGGGGAGGGAGCTAGAACTTGGAAAGGTCTCCCATTGTGGTTCATACTCAGTTGCTAATCAGTTCTTTTCAGTTTCCACTGCCCTTTTGGCGCTAACTCCTCAACTCACAGTTTCTATCTCACAGACTCAGAGCAGCGGAAGGGGGCAGGAGTGCAAAGCAACGAGCGTGGGGCCATGCCTACTCTAGCGATGCTGTAGCCTCAACACGCCGCTCTAGTCTAGGTTTCTAGCTGGACTAACATCCATGGGACCACCATTCCACACCTTTTGAGTGGAACTGGGACCACGGTAGGAAAACATGGTTTGCACAGGATCATAATGAACATTGCTATGAGGCCCTTGTTGTTCATAATCAAAAACAGGAAAAGAAAGGAAATACCATACGAACCTTTGTCACACCCATTGAATGAAGGACATGATCTAGACCCTTAGGGCCATGGTGGCACTGATGCATGCATACGATGAAGACAAGAATGGACGTGAACACTGAGGAGGAGGTTCCTACATCGCTAGGATGTTCTTCTATGGGACAAGTGAATAGCGTGAACCTTGTTTCTCCTAAGAAATAAACCCATAAGGAGAGGAATTTCATGGATCATTGAGGTTTTCGTGGTCCCCTACGTAGGAGCTTGCAGTTCAGGCCCTAATTTGAGGGTTTTCTCCTTGGTGGCCTGGATGGTGTATCCCACACTCCCCTGCCGCTGCATCAACGACTTGGTCATGATGTCTCCCTCGAGCAGATCATGGAAATAGTTCAATAAAATAAATTGCCCACCACAAAAAGAATAGACCATCGGTTGAATTCCATACTATGCGTTACAATGAGACAATTCATGTCCGAGAATATGATGTGATTGACTTTTTGAAAAAAACAAACCAAAGTCTTCATAGATTTTCTTCTTCGACATGCTTCACAGTCACAGCGGTTCTCAAAATCGTCCACTCATAAATAACCGCAGTCATCACTGCACCAATGATTGGCCCGACCCAATACACCCAGATGTTCTGAAAATTCCCCGTCCACACGGCCGGAGCAAGTGACCTGGCAGGGTTCATGGAGGCCCCTGTGATACCGGCTCCAAAGAGGAGGTCGCCGAGCACTGCATATCCAATGCAGATGGGCGCGAGGGGCTTGGGCCCCCGGGGGTCGATGGCGACACCGTAGATGGTGAACATGAGGATGGCGGTGAAGACGATCTCAGCAAGCACGCCCATCCCTGGGGTGACTCCCTCTGCTAGCCCGTGCAGTCCAAAGTTGGTCTGTGTGAGTCGGGCAATAGAACGAAGATGCAAGGGATGCGTGCATGTACACAAAATATCAGTTTCCACAATCATGCACAATCACCACCGTCATGAAATCAGGTCACCTACACCGCACATGCACCCGTAATGCACATGTAGCCATAGCACAGACATGCAGCCAGCACAAGTGCACACGCGCACACACACACACACACACACACACACACACA
>SZWC01027796.1:0-17064 GCA_023375785.1 Penium margaritaceum | reverse complement strand
GGTCAGAAACACAGTGGTCAGAAACACAGTGGTCAGAAACACAGTGGTCAGAAACACAGTTGTCAGAAACACAGTGGTCAGAAACACAGTGATCAGAAACACAGTGGTCAGAAACACAGTGGTCAGAAACACAGTGGTCAGAAACACAGTGGTCAGAAACACAGTGGTCAGAAACACAGTGGTCAGAAACAAAGTGGTCAGAAACAACCGGTCAGAAACACACCTGTCAGAAACACAGTCGTCAGAAACACAGTGGTCAGACACACAGTGGTCAGAAACACAGTGGTCAGAAACACAGCTGTCAGAAACACACTGGTCAGAAACACACTGGTTAGAAACACAGTGGTCAAAAACACACTGGTCAGAAACACACTGGTCAGAAACACATTGGTCACAAACACAGTGGTCAGAAACACAGTGGTCAGAAACACTGTGGTCAGAAACACAGTGGCCAGAAATACAGTGGTCAGAGACCCACTGTTTAGAAACACAGTGGTCAGAAACACACTGGTCAGAAACACACTGGTCAGAAACACAGTGGTCAGAAGCACAGTGTTCAGAGACAAACTGGTTAGAAACACACTGGTCAGAAACACAGCGGTCAGAAATACACTGGTGAGAAACACACTGGTCAGAAACACAGTGGTCAGAAACACAGTGGTCAGAAACAAAGTGGCCAGAAACATAGTGGTCAGAAACACAGTGGTCAGAAACACAGTGGTCAGATACACAGTGGTCAGAAACACAGTGGTCAGAAACACAGTGGTCAGAAACACAGAGGTCAGAAACACAGTGGTGTGAAACACACTGTTCAGAAACACACTGGTCAGAGAAAAACTGGTCAGAAACACACTGGTCAGAGACACAGTGGTCAGAAATGCAGTTGTCAGAAACACAGTGATCAGAAACACATTGGTCAGAAACACAGTGGTCTGAAACACAGTGGTCAGAAACACAGTAGTCAGTAAAACATTGGTCAGAAACACAGTGGTCAGAAACACACCGGTCAAAAACACAGTGGTCAGAAACACAGTGGTCAGAAACACACCGGTCAGAAACACTGTGGTCAGAAACACAGTGGTGAGAAACACAGTGGTCAGAAACACAGAAGTCAGTAAAACATTGGTCAGAAACACAGTGGTCAGAAACACACTGGTCAGAAACACACTGGTCAGAAACACCGTGGTCAGAGACACACTGGTCAGAAACACACTGGTCAGAAACACACTGGTCAGAAACACAGTGGTGTGAAACACACTGGTCAGAAACACACTGGTCAGAAAAACACTGGTCAGAAACACAGTGGTCAGAAACACAGTGGTCGGAAACACAGTGGTCAGAAACACAGTGGTCGGAAACACAGTGGTCAGAAACACAGTGGTCGGAAACACAGTGGTCAGAAACACAGTGGTCGGAAACACAGTGGTCAGAAACACAGTGGTCGGAAACACAGTGGTCAGAAACACAGTGGTCGGAAACACAGTGGTCAGAAACACAGTGGTCGGAAACACAGTGGTCAGAAACACAGTGGTCGGAAACACAGTGGTCAGAAACACAGTGGTCGGAAACACAGTGGTCAGAAACACAGTGGTCGGAAACACAGTGGTCAGAAACACAGTGGTCGGAAACACAGTGGTCAGAAACACAGTGGTCGGAAACACAGTGGTCAGAAACACAGTGGTCGGAAACACAGTGGTCAGAAACACAGTGGTCGGAAACACAGTGGTCAGAAACACAGTGGTCGGAAACACAGTGGTCAGAAACACAGTGGTCGGAAACACAGTGGTCAGAAACACAGTGGTCGGAAACACAGTGGTCAGAAACACAGTGGTCGGAAACACAGTGGTCAGAAACACAGTGGTCGGAAACACAGTGGTCAGAAACACAGTGGTCGGAAACACAGTGGTCAGAAACACAGTGGTCGGAAACACAGTGGTCAGAAACACAGTGGTCGGAAACACAGTGGTCAGAAACACAGTGGTCGGAAACACAGTGGTCAGAAACACAGTGGTCGGAAACACAGTGGTCAGAAACACAGTGGTCGGAAACACAGTGGTCAGAAACACAGTGGTCGGAAACACAGTGGTCAGAAACACAGTGGTCGGAAACACAGTGGTCAGAAACACAGTGGTCGGAAACACAGTGGTCAGAAACACAGTGGTCGGAAACACAGTGGTCAGAAACACAGTGGTCGGAAACACAGTGGTCAGAAACACAGTGGTCGGAAACACAGTGGTCAGAAACACAGTGGTCGGAAACACAGTGGTCAGAAACACAGTGGTCGGAAACACAGTGGTCAGAAACACAGTGGTCGGAAACACAGTGGTCAGAAACACAGTGGTCGGAAACACAGTGGTCAGAAACACAGTGGTCGGAAACACAGTGGTCAGAAACACAGTGGTCGGAAACACAGTGGTCAGAAACACAGTGGTCGGAAACACAGTGGTCAGAAACACAGTGGTCGGAAACACAGTGGTCAGAAACACAGTGGTCGGAAACACAGTGGTCAGAAACACAGTGGTCGGAAACACAGTGGTCAGAAACACAGTGGTCGGAAACACAGTGGTCAGAAACACAGTGGTCGGAAACACAGTGGTCAGAAACACAGTGGTCGGAAACACAGTGGTCAGAAACACAGTGGTCGGAAACACAGTGGTCAGAAACACAGTGGTCGGAAACACAGTGGTCAGAAACACAGTGGTCGGAAACACAGTGGTCAGAAACACAGTGGTCGGAAACACAGTGGTCAGAAACACAGTGGTCGGAAACACAGTGGTCAGAAACACAGTGGTCGGAAACACAGTGGTCAGAAACACAGTGGTCGGAAACACAGTGGTCAGAAACACAGTGGTCGGAAACACAGTGGTCAGAAACACAGTGGTCGGAAACACAGTGGTCAGAAACACAGTGGTCGGAAACACAGTGGTCAGAAACACAGTGGTCGGAAACACAGTGGTCAGAAACACAGTGGTCGGAAACACAGTGGTCAGAAACACAGTGGTCGGAAACACAGTGGTCAGAAACACAGTGGTCGGAAACACAGTGGTCAGAAACACAGTGGTCGGAAACACAGTGGTCAGAAACACAGTGGTCGGAAACACAGTGGTCAGAAACACAGTGGTCGGAAACACAGTGGTCAGAAACACAGTGGTCGGAAACACAGTGGTCAGAAACACAGTGGTCGGAAACACAGTGGTCAGAAACACAGTGGTCGGAAACACAGTGGTCAGAAACACAGTGGTCGGAAACACAGTGGTCAGAAACACAGTGGTCGGAAACACAGTGGTCAGAAACACAGTGGTCGGAAACACAGTGGTCAGAAACACAGTGGTCGGAAACACAGTGGTCAGAAACACAGTGGTCGGAAACACAGTGGTCAGAAACACAGTGGTCGGAAACACAGTGGTCAGAAACACAGTGGTCGGAAACACAGTGGTCAGAAACACAGTGGTCGGAAACACAGTGGTCAGAAACACAGTGGTCGGAAACACAGTGGTCAGAAACACAGTGGTCGGAAACACAGTGGTCAGAAACACAGTGGTCGGAAACACAGTGGTCAGAAACACAGTGGTCGGAAACACAGTGGTCAGAAACACAGTGGTCGGAAACACAGTGGTCAGAAACACAGTGGTCGGAAACACAGTGGTCAGAAACACAGTGGTCGGAAACACAGTGGTCAGAAACACAGTGGTCGGAAACACAGTGGTCAGAAACACAGTGGTCGGAAACACAGTGGTCAGAAACACAGTGGTCGGAAACACAGTGGTCAGAAACACAGTGGTCGGAAACACAGTGGTCAGAAACACAGTGGTCGGAAACACAGTGGTCAGAAACACAGTGGTCGGAAACACAGTGGTCAGAAACACAGTGGTCGGAAACACAGTGGTCAGAAACACAGTGGTCGGAAACACAGTGGTCAGAAACACAGTGGTCGGAAACACAGTGGTCAGAAACACAGTGGTCGGAAACACAGTGGTCAGAAACACAGTGGTCGGAAACACAGTGGTCAGAAACACAGTGGTCGGAAACACAGTGGTCAGAAACACAGTGGTCGGAAACACAGTGGTCAGAAACACAGTGGTCGGAAACACAGTGGTCAGAAACACAGTGGTCGGAAACACAGTGGTCAGAAACACAGTGGTCGGAAACACAGTGGTCAGAAACACAGTGGTCGGAAACACAGTGGTCAGAAACACAGTGGTCAGAAACACAGTGGTCAGAAACACAGTGGTCAGAAACACAGTGGTGAGAAACACAGTGGTCAGAAACACAGTGGTCAGTAAAACATTGGTCAGAAACACAGTGGTCAGAAACACACTGGTCAGAAACACACTGGTCAGAAACACCGTGGTCAGAGACACACTGGTCAGAAACACACTAATCAGAAACACAATGGTCAGAAACACAGTGGTGTGTAACACACTGGTCAGAAACACACTGGTCAGAAAAACACAGGTCAGAAACACACTGGTCAGAGACACAGTGGTCAAAAACACAGTGGTCATAAACACACTGGTCAGAAACACAATGGCCAGAAACACACTGGTCAGCAACACTGTGGTCAGGAACGCAGTGGTCAGAAAAACAGTGGTCAGTCACACAGTGGTCAGAAACACAGTGGACAGAAACACAGTGGTCAGAAACACAGTGGTCGGAAACACAGTGGTCAGAAACACACTGGTCCGAAACACAGTGGTCAGAAACACAGTGGTCGGAAACACAGTGGTCAGAAACACACTGGTCCGAAACACAGTGGTCAGAAACACAGTGGTCGGAAACACAGTGGTCAGAAACACACTGGTCCGAAACACAGTGGTCAGAAACACAGTGGTCGGAAACACAGTGGTCAGAAACACACTGGTCCGAAACACAGTGGTCAGAAACACAGTGGTCGGAAACACAGTGGTCAGAAACACACTGGTCCGAAACACAGTGGTCAGAAACACAGTGGTCGGAAACACAGTGGTCAGAAACACACTGGTCCGAAACACAGTGGTCAGAAACACAGTGGTCGGAAACACAGTGGTCAGAAACACACTGGTCCGAAACACAGTGGTCAGAAACACAGTGGTCGGAAACACAGTGGTCAGAAACACACTGGTCCGAAACACAGTGGTCAGAAACACAGTGGTCGGAAACACAGTGGTCAGAAACACACTGGTCCGAAACACAGTGGTCAGAAACACAGTGGTCGGAAACACAGTGGTCAGAAACACACTGGTCCGAAACACAGTGGTCAGAAACACAGTGGTCGGAAACACAGTGGTCAGAAACACACTGGTCCGAAACACAGTGGTCAGAAACACAGTGGTCGGAAACACAGTGGTCAGAAACACACTGGTCCGAAACACAGTGGTCAGAAACACAGTGGTCGGAAACACAGTGGTCAGAAACACACTGGTCCGAAACACAGTGGTCAGAAACACAGTGGTCGGAAACACAGTGGTCAGAAACACACTGGTCCGAAACACAGTGGTCAGAAACACAGTGGTCGGAAACACAGTGGTCAGAAACACACTGGTCCGAAACACAGTGGTCAGAAACACAGTGGTCGGAAACACAGTGGTCAGAAACACACTGGTCCGAAACACAGTGGTCAGAAACACAGTGGTCGGAAACACAGTGGTCAGAAACACACTGGTCCGAAACACAGTGGTCAGAAACACAGTGGTCGGAAACACAGTGGTCAGAAACACACTGGTCCGAAACACAGTGGTCAGAAACACAGTGGTCGGAAACACAGTGGTCAGAAACACACTGGTCCGAAACACAGTGGTCAGAAACACAGTGGTCGGAAACACAGTGGTCAGAAACACACTGGTCCGAAACACAGTGGTCAGAAACACAGTGGTCGGAAACACAGTGGTCAGAAACACACTGGTCCGAAACACAGTGGTCAGAAACACAGTGGTCGGAAACACAGTGGTCAGAAACACACTGGTCCGAAACACAGTGGTCAGAAACACAGTGGTCGGAAACACAGTGGTCAGAAACACACTGGTCCGAAACACAGTGGTCAGAAACACAGTGGTCGGAAACACAGTGGTCAGAAACACACTGGTCCGAAACACAGTGGTCAGAAACACAGTGGTCGGAAACACAGTGGTCAGAAACACACTGGTCCGAAACACAGTGGTCAGAAACACAGTGGTCGGAAACACAGTGGTCAGAAACACACTGGTCCGAAACACAGTGGTCAGAAACACAGTGGTCGGAAACACAGTGGTCAGAAACACACTGGTCCGAAACACAGTGGTCAGAAACACAGTGGTCGGAAACACAGTGGTCAGAAACACACTGGTCCGAAACACAGTGGTCAGAAACACAGTGGTCGGAAACACAGTGGTCAGAAACACACTGGTCCGAAACACAGTGGTCAGAAACACAGTGGTCGGAAACACAGTGGTCAGAAACACACTGGTCCGAAACACAGTGGTCAGAAACACAGTGGTCGGAAACACAGTGGTCAGAAACACACTGGTCCGAAACACAGTGGTCAGAAACACAGTGGTCGGAAACACAGTGGTCAGAAACACACTGGTCCGAAACACAGTGGTCAGAAACACAGTGGTCGGAAACACAGTGGTCAGAAACACACTGGTCCGAAACACAGTGGTCAGAAACACAGTGGTCGGAAACACAGTGGTCAGAAACACACTGGTCCGAAACACAGTGGTCAGAAACACAGTGGTCGGAAACACAGTGGTCAGAAACACACTGGTCCGAAACACAGTGGTCAGAAACACAGTGGTCGGAAACACAGTGGTCAGAAACACACTGGTCCGAAACACAGTGGTCAGAAACACAGTGGTCGGAAACACAGTGGTCAGAAACACACTGGTCCGAAACACAGTGGTCAGAAACACAGTGGTCGGAAACACAGTGGTCAGAAACACACTGGTCCGAAACACAGTGGTCAGAAACACAGTGGTCGGAAACACAGTGGTCAGAAACACACTGGTCCGAAACACAGTGGTCAGAAACACAGTGGTCGGAAACACAGTGGTCAGAAACACACTGGTCCGAAACACAGTGGTCAGAAACACAGTGGTCGGAAACACAGTGGTCAGAAACACACTGGTCCGAAACACAGTGGTCAGAAACACAGTGGTCGGAAACACAGTGGTCAGAAACACACTGGTCCGAAACACAGTGGTCAGAAACACAGTGGTCGGAAACACAGTGGTCAGAAACACACTGGTCCGAAACACAGTGGTCAGAAACACAGTGGTCGGAAACACAGTGGTCAGAAACACACTGGTCCGAAACACAGTGGTCAGAAACACAGTGGTCGGAAACACAGTGGTCAGAAACACACTGGTCCGAAACACAGTGGTCAGAAACACAGTGGTCGGAAACACAGTGGTCAGAAACACACTGGTCCGAAACACAGTGGTCAGAAACACAGTGGTCGGAAACACAGTGGTCAGAAACACACTGGTCCGAAACACAGTGGTCAGAAACACAGTGGTCGGAAACACAGTGGTCAGAAACACACTGGTCCGAAACACAGTGGTCAGAAACACAGTGGTCGGAAACACAGTGGTCAGAAACACACTGGTCCGAAACACAGTGGTCAGAAACACAGTGGTCGGAAACACAGTGGTCAGAAACACACTGGTCCGAAACACAGTGGTCAGAAACACAGTGGTCGGAAACACAGTGGTCAGAAACACACTGGTCCGAAACACAGTGGTCAGAAACACAGTGGTCGGAAACACAGTGGTCAGAAACACACTGGTCCGAAACACAGTGGTCAGAAACACAGTGGTCGGAAACACAGTGGTCAGAAACACACTGGTCCGAAACACAGTGGTCAGAAACACAGTGGTCGGAAACACAGTGGTCAGAAACACACTGGTCCGAAACACAGTGGTCAGAAACACAGTGGTCGGAAACACAGTGGTCAGAAACACACTGGTCCGAAACACAGTGGTCAGAAACACAGTGGTCGGAAACACAGTGGTCAGAAACACACTGGTCCGAAACACAGTGGTCAGAAACACAGTGGTCGGAAACACAGTGGTCAGAAATACACTGGTCAGAAACACACGGGTCAGAAACACAGTGGTCAGAAACACACTAGTCAGAAACACACTGGTCAGAAACACAGTGGTCAGAAACATAGTGGTCAGGAACACAGTGGTCAGAAACACAGTGGTCATGAACACAGTGGTCAGAAGCACAGTGGTTAGAAACACAGTGGTCAGAAACACAGTGGCCAGAAACACAGTGGTCAGAAACACAGTGGTCGGAAACACAGTGGTCAGAAATACACTGGTCAGAAACACACGGGTCAGAAACACAGTGGTAAGAAACACAGTGGTCAGAAACACAGTGTTCAGAAACACAGTGGTCAGAAACACAGTGGTCAGAAACACAGTGGTCAGAAACACAGTGGTCATAAACACATTGGTCCGAAACACAGTGGTCAGAAACACAGTGGTCAGAAACACAGTGGTCAGAAACAACCGGTCAGAAACACACCGGTCAGACACACACTGGTCAGAAACACAGTGGTCATAAACACATTGGTCCGAAACACAGTGGTCAGAAACACAGTGGTCAGAAACACAGTGGTCAGAAACAACCGGTCAGAAACACACCGGTCAGACACACACTGGTCAGAAACACAGTGGTCAGAAACACAGTGGTCAGAAACACAGTGGTCTGAAACACAGTGGTCAGACACACAGTGGTCAGAAACACACTGGTCAGAAACACGGTGGTCAGAAACACACTGGTCAGAAACACAGTGGTCAGAAACACAGTGGTCTGAAACACAGTGGTCAGACACACAGTGGTCAGAAACACACTGGTCAGAAACACGGTGGTCAGAAACACACTGGTCAGAAACACAGTGGTCAGAAACACAGTGGTCAGAAACACAACGGTCAGAAACACACTGGTCAGAAACACAGTGGTCAGAAACACAGTGGTCAGAAACACAGTGGTCAGAAACACAGTGGTCAGAAACACACAGTTCATAAACACAGTGGTCTGAAACACACTGGTTAGAACCACACTGGTCAGAAAAACACTGGTCAGAAACACACCGGTCAAAAACACACAGGTCAGAAACACGGTGGTCAGAAACACACTGGTCAGAAACACTGTGGTCAGAAACACACTGGTCAGAAACACACTGGTCAGAAACAAAGTGGTCAGAAACACAGAGGTCAGAAACACAGTGGTCAGAAACACGGTGGTCAGAAACACACTGGTCAGAAACACTGTGGTCAGAAACACACTGGTCAGAAACACACTGGTCAGAAACAAAGTGGTCAGAAACACAGAGGTCAGAAACACAGTGGTCAGAAACACAGTGGCCAGAATTACAGTGGTCATAAACACAGTGGGCAGAAACACACTGATCAGAAACACGGTGGTCAGAAACACAGCGGTCAGAAACACAGTGGTCAGAAACACAGTGGTCAGAAACACAGTGGTCAGAAACACAGTGGTCATAAACAAAGTGGTCAGAAACACAGTGGTCAGAAACACAGTGGTCACAAACACAATGGTCACAAACACAGTGGTCAGAAACACAGTGGTTAGAAACAACCGGTCAGAAACACACCGGTCAGAAACACACTGTTCAGAAACACAGTGGTCACAAACACAATGGTCACAAACACAGTGGTCAGAAACACAGTGGTTAGAAACAACCGGTCAGAAACACACCGGTCAGAAACACACTGTTCAGAAACACAGTGGTCAGAAACATAGTGGTCAGAAACACAGTGGTAAGACACACAGTTGTCAGAAACACAGTGGTCAGAAACACACTGGTCAGAAACACACTGGTTAGAAACACAGTGGTCAGAAACACAGTGGTCAGAAACACAGTGGTCAGAAACACAGTGGTCAGAAACACAGTGGTCAGAAACACACTGGTCAGAAACACACTGGTTAGAAACACAGTGGTCAGAAACACAGTGGTCAGAAACACAGTGGTCAGAAACACAGTGGTCAGAAACACAGTGGTCGGAAGCACAGTGGTCAGAAACACAGTGGTCTGAAACACACTGGTCAGAAACACATTGGTCAGAAACACAGTGGTCAGAAACACACCGGTCAGAAATACACAGGTCAGAAACAGAGTGGTCAGAAACACAGTGGTCAGAAACACAGTGGTCAGAAACACAGTGGCCAGGAATACAGTGGTCAGAAACCCACTGTTCAGAAACATAGTGGTCATAAGCACACTGGTCAGAAACACACTGGTGAGAAACACACTGGTCAGAAACACACTGGTCAGAAACACCCAGGTCTGAAACACACTGGTAAGAAACACACAGGTTAGGAACACAGTGGTCAGCAACACACTGGTCAGAAACACACTGGTCAGAAACACACTGGTCAGAAACACCCAGGTCTGAAACACACTGGTAAGAAACACACAGGTTAGGAACACAGTGGTCAGCAACACACTGGTCAGAAACACACTAGTCAGGAACACAGTGGTCAGAAGCACATTGGTCAGAGACACACTGGTTAGAAACATACTGGTCAGAAACACAGCGGTCAGAAAAACAGTGGTCAAAAATACAGTGGCCAGAAACATAGTGGTCAGAAACACATTGGTCAGAAACACAGTGGTCAGATACACAGTGGTCAGAAACACAGTGGTCAGAAAAACAGTGGTCAGAAACACAGTTTTCAGAAACACAGTGGTGTAAAACACGCTGGTCAGAAACACACTGGTCAGAAAAAAACTGGTCAGAAACACACTGCTCAGAGACATAGTGGTCAGAAACACAGTGGTCAGAAACACAGTGATCAGAAACACAGTGGTCAGAAACACACTGGTCAGAAAAAAACTGGTCAGAAACACACTGCTCAGAGACATAGTGGTCAGAAACACAGTGGTCAGAAACACAGTGATCAGAAACACAGTGGTCAGAAACACAGTGGTCTGAAACACAGTGGTCAGAAACACACCGGTCAGAAACACAAAGGTCAGAAACACACTAGTCAGAAACACACTGGTCATAAACACAGTGGTCAGAAACACACTGGTCAGAAACACACTGGTCAGAAACACAGTGGTGAGAAGCACGGTGGTCAGAAACACACTGGTCAGGAACAAACTGTTCAGAAACACAGTGGTCAGAAATACACTGGTGATAAACACACTGGTCAGAAACACAGTGGTCAGAAACACAGTGGTCAGAAACACAGTGGTCAGAAACACAGTGGTCAGAAACATAGTGGTCAGAAACACAGTGGCCAGAAACACAGTGGTCAGAAACACAGTGGTCAGAAACACAGTAGTCAGAAACACAGTGGTCAGAAACACAGTGGTCCGACACACACTGGTTAGAAACACAGTGGTCAGAAACACACTGGTCAGAAGGACAGTGGTCAGAAACACAGTGGTCAGAAACACAGTAGTCAGAAACACAGTGGTCAGAAACACAGTGGTCCGACACACACTGGTTAGAAACACAGTGGTCAGAAACACACTGGTCAGAAGGACAGTGGTCAGAAACACAGTGGTCAGAAACACAGTAGTCAGAAACACAGTGGTCAGAAACACAGTGGTCCGACACACACTGGTTAGAAACACAGTGGTCAGAAACACACTGGTCAGAAGGACAGTGGTCAGAAACACAGTGGTCAGAAACACAGTAGTCAGAAACACAGTGGTCAGAAACACAGTGGTCCGACACACACTGGTTAGAAACACAGTGGTCAGAAACACACTGGTCAGAAGGACAGTGGTCAGAAACACAGTGGTCAGAAACACAGTAGTCAGAAACACAGTGGTCAGAAACACAGTGGTCCGACACACACTGGTTAGAAACACAGTGGTCAGAAACACACTGGTCAGAAGGACAGTGGTCAGAAACACAGTGGTCAGAAACACAGTAGTCAGAAACACAGTGGTCAGAAACACAGTGGTCCGACACACACTGGTTAGAAACACAGTGGTCAGAAACACACTGGTCAGAAGGACAGTGGTCAGAAACACAGTGGTCAGAAACACAGTAGTCAGAAACACAGTGGTCAGAAACACAGTGGTCCGACACACACTGGTTAGAAACACAGTGGTCAGAAACACACTGGTCAGAAGGACAGTGGTCAGAAACACAGTGGTCAGAAACACAGTAGTCAGAAACACAGTGGTCAGAAACACAGTGGTCCGACACACACTGGTTAGAAACACAGTGGTCAGAAACACACTGGTCAGAAGGACAGTGGTCAGAAACACAGTGGTCAGAAACACAGTAGTCAGAAACACAGTGGTCAGAAACACAGTGGTCCGACACACACTGGTTAGAAACACAGTGGTCAGAAACACACTGGTCAGAAGGACAGTGGTCAGAAACACAGTGGTCAGAAACACAGTAGTCAGAAACACAGTGGTCAGAAACACAGTGGTCCGACACACACTGGTTAGAAACACAGTGGTCAGAAACACACTGGTCAGAAGGACAGTGGTCAGAAACACAGTGGTCAGAAACACAGTAGTCAGAAACACAGTGGTCAGAAACACAGTGGTCCGACACACACTGGTTAGAAACACAGTGGTCAGAAACACACTGGTCAGAAGGACAGTGGTCAGAAACACAGTGGTCAGAAACACAGTAGTCAGAAACACAGTGGTCAGAAACACAGTGGTCCGACACACACTGGTTAGAAACACAGTGGTCAGAAACACACTGGTCAGAAGGACAGTGGTCAGAAACACAGTGGTCAGAAACACAGTAGTCAGAAACACAGTGGTCAGAAACACAGTGGTCCGACACACACTGGTTAGAAACACAGTGGTCAGAAACACACTGGTCAGAAGGACAGTGGTCAGAAACACAGTGGTCAGAAACACAGTAGTCAGAAACACAGTGGTCAGAAACACAGTGGTCCGACACACACTGGTTAGAAACACAGTGGTCAGAAACACACTGGTCAGAAGGACAGTGGTCAGAAACACAGTGGTCAGAAACACAGTAGTCAGAAACACAGTGGTCAGAAACACAGTGGTCCGACACACACTGGTTAGAAACACAGTGGTCAGAAACACACTGGTCAGAAGGACAGTGGTCAGAAACACAGTGGTCAGAAACACAGTAGTCAGAAACACAGTGGTCAGAAACACAGTGGTCCGACACACACTGGTTAGAAACACAGTGGTCAGAAACACACTGGTCAGAAGGACAGTGGTCAGAAACACAGTGGTCAGAAACACAGTAGTCAGAAACACAGTGGTCAGAAACACAGTGGTCCGACACACACTGGTTAGAAACACAGTGGTCAGAAACACACTGGTCAGAAGGACAGTGGTCAGAAACACAGTGGTCAGAAACACAGTAGTCAGAAACACAGTGGTCAGAAACACAGTGGTCCGACACACACTGGTTAGAAACACAGTGGTCAGAAACACACTGGTCAGAAGGACAGTGGTCAGAAACACAGTGGTCAGAAACACAGTAGTCAGAAACACAGTGGTCAGAAACACAGTGGTCCGACACACACTGGTTAGAAACACAGTGGTCAGAAACACACTGGTCAGAAGGACAGTGGTCAGAAACACAGTGGTCAGAAACACAGTAGTCAGAAACACAGTGGTCAGAAACACAGTGGTCCGACACACACTGGTTAGAAACACAGTGGTCAGAAACACACTGGTCAGAAGGACAGTGGTCAGAAACACAGTGGTCAGAAACACAGTAGTCAGAAACACAGTGGTCAGAAACACAGTGGTCCGACACACACTGGTTAGAAACACAGTGGTCAGAAACACACTGGTCAGAAGGACAGTGGTCAGAAACACAGTGGTCAGAAACACAGTAGTCAGAAACACAGTGGTCAGAAACACAGTGGTCCGACACACACTGGTTAGAAACACAGTGGTCAGAAACACACTGGTCAGAAGGACAGTGGTCAGAAACACAGTGGTCAGAAACACAGTAGTCAGAAACACAGTGGTCAGAAACACAGTGGTCCGACACACACTGGTTAGAAACACAGTGGTCAGAAACACACTGGTCAGAAGGACAGTGGTCAGAAACACAGTGGTCAGAAACACAGTAGTCAGAAACACAGTGGTCAGAAACACAGTGGTCCGACACACACTGGTTAGAAACACAGTGGTCAGAAACACACTGGTCAGAAGGACAGTGGTCAGAAACACAGTGGTCAGAAACACAGTAGTCAGAAACACAGTGGTCAGAAACACAGTGGTCCGACACACACTGGTTAGAAACACAGTGGTCAGAAACACACTGGTCAGAAGGACAGTGGTCAGAAACACAGTGGTCAGAAACACAGTAGTCAGAAACACAGTGGTCAGAAACACAGTGGTCCGACACACACTGGTTAGAAACACAGTGGTCAGAAACACACTGGTCAGAAGGACAGTGGTCAGAAACACAGTGGTCAGAAACACAGTAGTCAGAAACACAGTGGTCAGAAACACAGTGGTCCGACACACACTGGTTAGAAACACAGTGGTCAGAAACACACTGGTCAGAAGGACAGTGGTCAGAAACACAGTGGTCAGAAACACAGTAGTCAGAAACACAGTGGTCAGAAACACAGTGGTCCGACACACACTGGTTAGAAACACAGTGGTCAGAAACACACTGGTCAGAAGGACAGTGGTCAGAAACACAGTGGTCAGAAACACAGTAGTCAGAAACACAGTGGTCAGAAACACAGTGGTCCGACACACACTGGTTAGAAACACAGTGGTCAGAAACACACTGGTCAGAAGGACAGTGGTCAGAAACACAGTGGTCAGAAACACAGTAGTCAGAAACACAGTGGTCAGAAACACAGTGGTCCGACACACACTGGTTAGAAACACAGTGGTCAGAAACACACTGGTCAGAAGGACAGTGGTCAGAAACACAGTGGTCAGAAACACAGTAGTCAGAAACACAGTGGTCAGAAACACAGTGGTCCGACACACACTGGTTAGAAACACAGTGGTCAGAAACACACTGGTCAGAAGGACAGTGGTCAGAAACACAGTGGTCAGAAACACAGTAGTCAGAAACACAGTGGTCAGAAACACAGTGGTCCGACACACACTGGTTAGAAACACAGTGGTCAGAAACACACTGGTCAGAAGGACAGTGGTCAGAAACACAGTGGTCAGAAACACAGTAGTCAGAAACACAGTGGTCAGAAACACAGTGGTCCGACACACACTGGTTAGAAACACAGTGGTCAGAAACACACTGGTCAGAAGGACAGTGGTCAGAAACACAGTGGTCAGAAACACAGTAGTCAGAAACACAGTGGTCAGAAACACAGTGGTCCGACACACACTGGTTAGAAACACAGTGGTCAGAAACACACTGGTCAGAAGGACAGTGGTCAGAAACACAGTGGTCAGAAACACAGTAGTCAGAAACACAGTGGTCAGAAACACAGTGGTCCGACACACACTGGTTAGAAACACAGTGGTCAGAAACACACTGGTCAGAAGGACAGTGGTCAGAAACACAGTGGTCAGAAACACAGTAGTCAGAAACACAGTGGTCAGAAACACAGTGGTCCGACACACACTGGTTAGAAACACAGTGGTCAGAAACACACTGGTCAGAAGGACAGTGGTCAGAAACACAGTGGTCAGAAACACAGTAGTCAGAAACACAGTGGTCAGAAACACAGTGGTCCGACACACACTGGTTAGAAACACAGTGGTCAGAAACACACTGGTCAGAAGGACAGTGGTCAGAAACACAGTGGTCAGAAACACAGTAGTCAGAAACACAGTGGTCAGAAACACAGTGGTCCGACACACACTGGTTAGAAACACAGTGGTCAGAAACACACTGGTCAGAAGGACAGTGGTCAGAAACACAGTGGTCAGAAACACATTGGTCAGAAGCACACTGGTCAGAAACACAGTGGTCAGAAACACAGAGGTCAGAAACACAGTGGTCAGAAACACAGTGGTGAGAAGCACACTGGTCAGAAACACACTGGTCAGAAACACAGTGGGCAGAAACACAGTGGTCAGAAAAGCAGTGGTGAGTCACATAGTGGGCAGAAACACAGTTGACAGAAACACAGTGGTCAGAAAAACAGTGGTCAGTCGCACAGTGGTCAGAAACACACTGGTCAGAAACACGGTGGTCAGAAACACAGTGGTCAGAAACACAGTGGTCAGTCACACAGTGGTCAGAAACACAGTGGACAGACACACAGTGGTCAGAAACACAGTGGTCAGAAACACAGTGGTCAGAAGAACAGTGGTCAGAAACACAGTGGTCAGAAACACGATGGTCAGGAACACAGTGGTCAGAAACACACTGGTCAGAAACACACTGGTCAGAAACAGAGTGGTCAGATAAACAGTGGTCAGAAATACAGTGGTCAGAAACACAGTGGTCAGAAACACAGTGGTCAGAAACACAGTGGTCAGAAACACAGTGGTTATAAACACAGAGGTCAGAAACACAGTGGTCAGAAACACAGTGGTCAGAAACACAGTGGTCATAAACACAGTGGTCAGAAACACAGTGGTCAGAAACATAGTGGTCAGAAACACAGTGGTCAGAAACACAGTGGTCAGAAACACAGTGGTCAGAAACACAGTGGTCAGAAACATAGTGGTCAGAAACACAGTGGTCAGAAACAACGGGTCAGAAACACACCGGTCAGAAACACACTGGTCAGAAAGACAGTGGTCAGAAAAACAGTGGTCAGTAACACAGTGGTCAGAGACACACTGGTCAGAAACACACTGGTCAGAAACACAGTGGTCAGAAACACAGTGGTCAGAAAAACAGTGGTCAGTCACACAGTGGTCTGAAACACACTAGTCAGAAACACAGTGGTCAAAAACACAGTGGTCAGAAAAACAGTGGTCAGTCACACAGTGGTCTGAAACACAGTGGACAGAAGCACAGTGGTCAGAAACACAGTGGTCAGATACACACTGGTCAGAAACACAGTGGTCAGAAACACAGTGGTTAGAAACACACTGGTCAGAAGAACAGTGGTAAAAAACACAGTCAGAAACACAGTGGTCAGGAACACAGTGGTCAGAAACACACTGGTCAGAAACACAGTGGTCAGAAACACAGTGGTCAGAAAAACAGTGGT
>SZWC01027794.1:4128-18224 GCA_023375785.1 Penium margaritaceum | reverse complement strand
GACTTGGCTGGCAGTCTAGACGGTAAGAGTCGCACAAGGTGGATCTTCCTGATCGGTGGCACAGTCGTGTCCTGGCGCAACGGCAAGCAGGGGTGCATTGCACGCAGCAATGCTGAGGCTGAGTACGTGACCCTTGGCTCAAGCGCGTGTGAGAGTGTGTGGTTACGTCGTCTGTTGTCCAAGTTGCGTCAGTCTGTCGCGTCCATCACCTTGCATTGTGACAATGAGAGTGCTATGGCCATTGCAGACAATGACGGTGTGCATCACACTCGCATTGAGCACATCAATGTTGAGTATCACTATGTGCGTTCGTTGTTGCACGATGGCAGCATCAGCATCGTGTGGGTTGAGACAGCACGGCAGCTGGCTGACTTCCTGACCAAGGCACTAAAGCGGGACTCGTTCAAGAAGGCTGTGAGTTCAGTCGGCGTGCGTCCGTGACTTGCCCTCTTTGTCTCTGCCTGCCTCTCTTCACGTCCTTGGGGAATCTGTTTGTTGAACGTGTCTATGTCCGCCCATGTGCACTACGCCTCTGAGTCATGGGGGAGGAGGCTGGTGGCTGTAGTGCGGCAAGCTGTTGCGTCAAGGCGGCGAGCTGGTGCTGAAGAGCCACGATGGGGTCAGGGTCAGCTACTGCTGCTGCTGCAGCAGTTGCTGCTGCTGCTGCTGCTGCTGCTGCTGCTGCTGCAATTGCTGCTGCTGCTGCTGCTGCTGCGGCGACTGGTGCTGCTGCTGCAATTGTTGTCGCTGCTGCTGCTGCCGCTGCTGCTATTGCTGCTGCAGCGACGGCTGCTGCAACGGCGGCTGCTGTAGCAGTGGCTGCTGCAGCGGCGACTGCTGCCGTTGGTGCAGCTCTTGCTACTGCAGGCGCTTCAAGAAAGGGGAGGTAGGGGTCCCTCCCGCAGAGGAGGACCCCTCTGCCTCCTGATTGTCAGCCATGGTGTGTCCCAAGCCATTTTTTTCTTGGTTTTGTTCTTCTTTGTTGTTGGGTGTGTTCTGCTGATGTCAGCAATGATGTCCGCCAAGGATGGCGGACGTCAACAGAGTCCTCTCGTGGCCTCCTGGTTGTTGTTTTTTTTAACTATCAGTAGTGACGTTAGCGGACGGCTGATGTCGTTAGCAGTAGGGGGCAGCTGCTGTTGATGCTGCTGCTGCAGCGGCTGTTGCTACTACTGCTCCTGCCGCTGTTGCTGTTGCTGCTGCCTAGCCGCTGCTGCTACTGTTGCTGCTGCTGCTTCTGCCGCTGGTGCAGTTGCTGCTACTGCTGCTACTGCTGCTGCTGCTGCTGCTGCTGTTGCTGCTACTACTGTTGCTGCTGCTACTGCTGTTGTTGCTCCTGCTGCTGCTGCTCCTGAGCAAAAAGGGGGGGGGATGTCCCCGTTTGTTTTTGTTTGTTTGTTTGTTTTTTTCTCCGTTTTGCCTTTCTTTCTGCGAGCTCGCTGCTCGCTGCGGTCAGCGAGGTGCTCGCAGCGAGCAGCTCGCTGCTCACTACGGGAAGCGAGCTGCTCGCAGCGAGCAGCTCGCTGCTCGCCTCGAGCAGCGGGCTCGCAACTGCAGCAGCTGCTCCTGCGGGCTGCTGCAGCTGCTGCTGCTGCGGGCTGTTGTAGCCGGCTGCTGCTACTACCGCTGGCTGCTGCTGCTGCTGGCTGCTGCGTGCAGCTGTTACTGCCGGCTGCTGCTGCCGGTTGCTGCTGCTGCGGGCTACTGCTGATGCAAGCTGCTACTGCTGTTAGCTGCTGCTACATGCTGCTGCTGCTGGCCGCTGCTGCCACTGCTCGTTGCCGCGGCAAGCTGTTGCTGCTGCTCGCTGCTGCTATCAGTCACACCTGAGGGCGTCGCCGTGTGCGTCGTCGTTAGCAGGGGCCTGACGTGGTCGGCACTCACCTCCTTGCATCTTGCGTGGGGGTCAGTGCTGCCAGAAAAAATCCGGCAGCATTTCCCCTGGCCCAGTAGCCGTGGGAAAATTTTTGACGCCGGCACCAGGCGGGTCAATGCTGCTGGAAAAAATCCGGCAGTATTTCCCCTGCACTGGCGCATATGGAGGTCTGCCGGCGTTGTCTGGCAGCTGTGCGTCTGTCCTTTGCTGCTGCTGCTACGCTCTGGCTCTGATACCAAAAATGAAACTAGGCAGCAGGTTGGTGCAGCAGCGTTGTTGATACAGCATGCGGGCTTCCACCCTCGTTGCTTAAGTCAGCTGCCCCCTTAGTCTGCTGCTCTAGAGTCTAAGTCTGGAAGCTCTGGGTTTGTTACTCAGAAGTGTGCGCACCTGTGTTAGCGCCTGAAAGCAGATGGAAACTGATAGTAACTGATTAGCAATGAAGGATGAGACACAATGGGAGACCCCTCCAAGAACTAGCCTCCCCACCAGCTCTGTAGTGCTTGTTACTCAGTTTACCAGCCAATCAGAAAATAGCTATTTTCAGGCAGGCATGTTTTCTCGGTGAGGCCTGCCAGACGGCCGACAGCCCAAAACCCGGGCGTCGTCCGTTTTGCCTGAAAACTGGACTATACCATAATACCGACGCTGCGAACGCAGCCGTGCGGTCAGAACCAGCTAGAAATATAGTAGCGAGGAGTTATGGCAGCCTGAACCCAGGCAGTGCCTATAATGGTTTATGCTGCCGAACAGGGCCATGCTACATGCAACAAGGACCCTAGGCAGCACATGACAATGTGGACGCGACAGGACGCGCTGGACGCATGCAAACAGCAACTCCGGTGGTATTGACCGCCGGCAGCGCGACTGCCGAGGAGGCGTGCCGATGGAGCTGAACACGTCGCCGGAGAGAGGAGGCTCCAGCGAACTGCGAGAAGACCACAGTGGCATCAGGCTGTGGACACACAATACAAAAACATCCTGATGCTACGACCAGTCGTAGCATGAGGCTTTTGATTCTGCACGTCTAGGTTCAGACGGCGTAGCGTTCTGATATGTCTGCGTAGAACTACGGCCAAAACAGTGGTTTGGGGCTAGCTTTAGGACACATCTTGCACTGCCGCGTGCGACACCTGCCGTGCGTCGCGCGAGGTACTTATGCCATGGACCTGTCATTTGTCATTTCTCTCTGCAAATGCTATTGAAGCATTACGGACACTTTGCCTTGTGTCTCCTAGCCAGACCTTTGCGGGTGTGTGCACGACTTGTGACTTTCGTCACCGTCTGACCAGGCATGGACGCCTAGTCAGCGGCTGTGTCGCTAGGAAGCTTCCACACATCTTCTCATGATATCAGAGCACTAAGACAGTTCTCACCGAGCTGCAGAGCAGAGACGCAAGAGGACACCACCAGCGGCGGCAGCAGCGCACGGCGGGAACACCACAGTAGCAGCGTGCGTTGGCAGTGACATAGCAGCAACGCAGCAACAGCGGCGACAACAGCAACAGCGGTGGCAATAGTACAACAGCAGCGCAACATCAGTGGCATCAGCAATGGCAGGAGCAACAGCGCAACAGCAGCAATGGCAACAGCAGCAGCAGCGTAGCAGCAACAATGGCAGCAGCGCGCGGCGGCTCCAGCAGCGTGAAGCAGCCGCAGCGCGTAACAGCAGCAGCTGCACGCGGCTGATGCCACAGCCGCGCGCAAAGCGGCTAGGCAGCCGCTCCGCACGCAGCCGCGCGGCTGCTGCTGCAACTGACTACGCAGCAGCAGTAGCAGCAGTCGAGCGAAAGCTGCTGTGTAGCTTCCGCATAGCTCACGCACGGCTGCTGCAGAGCGGCTGCTAGCTCGCACAGCAGCCGCGAGGGTTGACAAAAAAAAGGGAAGGCGAGCTGACGTCAGCGTCTCGACTTGCTCACGTCATTAGATCTTGCTAACGTCAGCAAATTCCTGCTGACGTTAGCACTTGCCTCAGTGAAGTTTTTGGTCGGAGGGTCAAAAGCTGCCAGTGTCTCAACACCTCAAGAAACACTCACGTTTCTGCTTTTGACCACGTTGCCATTTGGGCCTATAACGAGTGGCACCATGGCCCCGTCCGACGAGAGGGGGAAGAGGGTACTAGATCCCTCTTCTTCCTCCTCAGGGGTCATGAGCCCACGTTCGTAGGCCATTGAGGATCTGCGGAACCAGCAGGACAAGATGCATCGCCTTTAGCGGGAGCTGAATGACGCCATCCGTACACTTACGGAGCTTCTTTGAGGACACTCCACGACTCCACGACAGATTTCTGAGGGAGCGGCCGGTGACGCACCCTCTACACAACAGTCAGCTCTAGCACCGGAGACAGGAGCTGGAGCTGACCCGCCACCTCTTGATCCTTGGGACGAGGATCCCTACATGCCACGCATTGAGGGCGACTCCCCGGAGCGCGAGATTCGTGTGCTTCAGGACGGTATCCGCCACCTTCATAGGAGCTCTCGGCCCCCACACACGTCTCGTTTTTCAAAGTTTTGATCATCGCCTGATCTCCACCACAGTGACTTCCCTCTTCTCGGCGTCTTTCCCTTCCTTTGTCCTTCTCAGCCTGTGGTTGCTCTCCCTGCGGAGAGGTAACCCAAGGACTTCGAGACGCCGCCCCCACGATATGTCAACAAGGACGGGTTTGGCTGGTGGGAGATCCTCTTTCAGGTCTGGGCCACTTCATAGGACGTGTAGCCCTACTACCACAGTCCGTATCAGACTATGGACCAAGCTCAGGTGCTGACAGCGGCTACGGTGATGCGCCGACTTCTCTACGCCATGCCGCGCGAGACCGTCGTCGACTTCTGCTCATTCCTTGGCGAGGAGAGCACAGGCACTGGCGTAGATCCACGCCGGTGCTGGGACCTAGCATTGTCCTTGCTTGCTACAGACACACACGCCACCCGCGTCGCGCACATCCGTGCCTTTCACTCCCTTCGCCAGGAGCATGCCGAGCCTGCAGCCGACTACTGGCGACACGCCATGGGCATTTACACATGCCGTGGGACCTCAGGAGGCACACAGCTATGGGCTCTCCGCACGATCATGCTCGGGGTTCGCCTTGGGAACACAAACATCTTCGTGGTACATCGATGGCGTGCTTGAGCCTTTTTTGACCTCATTGCAGCTCCTGCCCTCGACGCACCAGCTCTTCCTCCAGGTGACTTCCGCCCGTGAGGCAGCCGTGGCTGATCAGGAGACCTCCATTGCTGCAACAATCGTTGCATCACCACCGACGCCCCTCCTGCAGACTCCTTCATCCTCTGTCTCGTCCTACTCCTCCCCTTCTGGCCTGATTACACCGACTTAGACACAGGGTGTCGCAGCAGCCACACAGGGGACAAAGGGGTGATGGAGGCGTGGCTCGGGCCAGCAGCAGACGTCATCGGGTAGTAGTAGTGGACGCTCTGTTCACTGCTACAACTACGGAGGCGCCCATCGTTAAACCGAGTGCTAGCAGCCGCTTGACTAGGCGCGGATTACTCGCGGGCTCCAGGCTCCACACGCACTACGATCTACGTCGAGAAGCACATCCTACGGGCGCGCGGTAACCACGACCGCAGCAGTTTCCGCTTCACCACCAGCTCCCAGACCCACGATCTAGACCCACGTGACCGCACCATCGCCGAGCTTCGACACCTTCTGGCACTTTGCTTTCGGGGAGGTGCGAGTTTGTCGTCACAGCCAGGTGGTTCATAGACTGTCTGTTCATCTATTCTTGTGGCTCGGGATGACTCGTGTGGGGGGGGTATAGTCGGCATGTGATGACAATAGGCCTGACTGTACGGACTGGATTCATGAGTCTCACCTTTGTGCCCTTCGTCGTTCCTCCCCACCTGCTGTCTAGCGTCCGTCCGAGGCCGAGTGTTCCGTTGCTTGTTGTACAGTGACGTCCTCTAGTCGTGATCCCGGTGGCACTTGGATCATAGTCTCCGGTGCCAGTCATCACATGACCTGTTGTCTCATTGATTTTGTTGTTCTCGGACCTGTTGCATCTGTTCGATCTGTGCGCACAGGCTCTGGTCAGTCCTTGCCAGTCCAGGGCGTTAGGGTTGTCCGTTTTGATGGTCCGTCTTGCCCCCTGTATGTTTCCAAGGTGCTATTTGTGCTTGACCTTGAGTTTAGCTTGCTTTTGTACATGCTTGCACACGGATGGGACTCTCTGTGGAGCACACTGCAGAGTCCGCGACCTTGACTGCTCTTGACACTCATAGCGTTGTCCGTTGTGCCTCTGATGTGGATAACGTATATAGTGTCTCTCGGACTTGTGCTCCTTGCTTCCCCTCCCCTTCCACTCGTGTTTTTGTCACTGGTGTTCTGTCTCTTGGGCACCAGCAATTGCTTCATCGCCGCCTATGTCATGTAGGCTCTGACACTGTGTCAAAGCTCATTCAAACACAGGCCGCCCTCGGTCTTGACACGGCTTCTTTCGAGAAGCCGCCGAAGACCGACTACCTCTTTTGTGCTTAGGGTAAGATGCATCATTGCACCTACCCTGACTCCCGTTCACGCACACTTTGCCCTCTCGAGTTAGTTCATTCGGACCATCTTGGTCCCCTACATGTCGAGTCTCTGTCCGATCGGGGTCGATAGGTCCTGACCCTGACTTATGACATCACCCTGATGCGGTGGGTCTACAGCCTGCGCGAGTAGAGTGACGCCGCTCTCGCGGTTTTTCTTTGGCTAGTGATGGCTGAGCGTCAGTCTTGGCACACGCTGCACACCTTCCGCTTGGATCGCGGCGGCGAGTTCCTTGGCAAGATGGACGACTTCTTTGCCGAGCACAGGATTTTTCACCAGGTCTCTGCTCCTGCTACTCCTTAGCAGAATGGTGTTTCTGAGTGCTGGAACCGCACCACGGAGGATGCGGTTCACGCTATGCGGTCTGAGTGCGGTCTTCCGGAGTCCTTTGCTTTTGAAGGCTTCGCCTATATGACTTGGGTCTAGAACCGCCTCCCGCACGGTCCTCTTCTGAACCATGCCACACCATATGAGCTCTTGTTCCGCCACCATGCTGACTTGCGCCTCGCTCGCGTATGGGGATCCTTGGCTTCTGTGTGGTCCACTGACGACTAGCAGGGGCTCAAGTTCTCACCGCGGGGTCACTTGTGCGCCTTCGTCGGTGTTTCCCCGCAATCAAAGGCATGGAATTTTGGGGACCTTACTCGTCATCGCATTGTTGAGTCCCGCGACGTGCTCTTATTTGAGTCCCTCACCTACCGTGATCTGACTTTGATCACGTCGCTATTGGTCACACATGTTGCCACGTGTGAGGTTTCTTGACGAATGGGGGAGTCTACGCCTGCGAGCACCGATCGCCAGGCTGATGTGTCCGTTCGAGCCCCCTCCACTTCTCCGACGCTTGATGACCCAGCGATCATTGCTGTCGGTCCAGAGATCTCTCCAGCACCGCCGGCTTCTACCCCTACCTCTTCACGCCCCACAGGTACCCATGATCTTGTACCTGTGTGTACTCCTGAGACCGCACCTGTGTGCGCCGGCACCCCTGCCTTTGTGCCTGAACCTGCCTCACCTTCTCCTACTCTCACACCAAGCTCCGTGTCTCCCACACCCGCATCTCCTCACACGGCATCACAAGCTCCCTTGCCTCAGCCCTCCCCAGCTGCAATAGTGCTCGTTCCTGTGCCTGAGATACGCCCCTTGAGCCCAGGTTACTGCCGTGAGCCTGGCGGTCACCTTCGACCATTGGACTCCGCAGCTCATTGAGTGTCTTGTCCCGCACCCAGGCGCTCTACTCGCAGCATCATGAATGGTGATCCCGACAAAAAGGCCCATGGCCTGAGTGTCCACACTAAGCCAACAGAGGTACATCCAGCGTATTATGTAGGGCACGACCTTGTCACTCGCGAGTTTCATATCACTTGTGATGTAGCAGCCGATCTTGTACTTGTCAGACCTAGCACTGAGGTGTGCGTTCTTGCCATGCAAAGCTCTCCCTCTTTAGCACCTGACTCGGGCACACTGAGGGAAGCTCTCTTGTCACAGGATGCTGACGCTTGGCGTGCTGCTTCCAAGGATGAGCTCTGCGCCATCCGAGAGCACGGAGTTTACGAGCTAGTCGTCCTTCCACTTGGGAGGAAGGCTATTCATGTCAAGTGGGTCTTTCACAAGAAGGTGAAGCCGGATGGCTCACTGGAACGCCACAAGACTCGCTTGGTCGTCAAAGGGTACTCTCAGATTGAGGGCATCCATTACACTGACACCTTTGCCCCTGTTGGCCGCATGACCTCAGCTTGAGCTGTGTTCAGTGTAGTGGCTTAGCATGACTGGGAAGTGCACCTAATGGATGTGAACAATGCGTTCCTCCGTGGCTCTTTCTATGAGGAGATCTACGTGGCTCAGCCACCCGGCTTTGAGGACGGTGACAAGGTCTCACGCTTGCGCAAGTCCTTGTACGGCCTCAAGCAGTTCCCTCGGTGTTGGATCCAGGCAATCACTCACACCCTCACTCGTGCAGGATATGTACAGAGCGAGGGCGATCCCTCTCTCTTCATCCAACAGACGCCTAAGCGATTCATAGCCATCCTGGTCTATGTCGACGACCTTCTGATCGCGTCTCCTTCATTGGAGGTCGTGAAGGAGGCCAAGGCTATCCTCTAGGCTGCCTATAGGATGAAGGACCTTGATCCTACAACGGTGTCTCTGGGCATGGAGATCGTGCAAGACCGCATACGTCGTACTCTACTACCGCATGAGGCCCGATACGCACGTGTTGTGGGGGAGCGCTTCAGCGACTTTCTCGGCGTAGTGCCCACGGCTTCCACACCTCTTACACCTGGTAGGCAGGATGCCTTAAAGGTTGACGATCCCACACAGCTGGGGGGGACAGTGGATGTGACCCTGTACCTCCGTTTCATCGGATCTCTGATGTACGTGGCTACTACCACACGTCTTGACATTGCATTTGCCGTCAACCTCCTTGCCCAGTTTTCGCAGGCTCCACGCGCTAGAGCCCTTCACGCGGTTGTGCAAGTGGTGGGGTACGTGGTCTCCACACCATACCTCGGATTCTGCTTTCACCGGCAATGTTCGATGGTCCTTCATGGCTACACGGACAGCGTCTGGGCCTGGAGCCCACATGGACGCAGTCACACCGGTTACGTGTCTTTGCTCGGTGGGACCGCTGTGTCCTGGTGTAACGGGAAGCAGGGCTGCATTGCACATAGCTCATAGGAGGCAAAGTACATTGCTTTGGATGCTGGGGCTGCTAAGGCGGTATGGTTGCAGCGCCTGTTCCATGAGCTTGGCCAGTGAGTATTTGCCATTGTGGTTCACTGCGACAACCAGAGTGCTCTTGCCATTGCGGAGAACTCTGGTGCCTTTCATGCTCGCACAAAGCACATTGCAGTTGAATACCACTTTGTGCGTGATCTGGTGGAGCGACACGTGATCTTCGTCATTTGGGTTGGCACTGACATGTAGTGTGCTGACTTCCTGACGAAGGCACTAGCACGCAGGAAGTTCCAAGTGGCCATTTGTTCTGTTGGACTTCGCCCCTTGCCTGAGAGTGGTTGATTGTGGGGTGTGTCCGCGTCCATATCACATTTGTCGTTGCACTTGTTTTTGTACTCGTCTCAGTGCTGCACGTGTATGGACATGCGTACCATCAGGTCATGGGGGAGTGTTGTGATTTGTGATGTTCCTGTCGATCTGTACAATTTTCTGTGACCACTCCGCCGTGTCCATACTCGTGCAGATCCCTAATGCGGACCCTGGAGGCACCGGTGCGTGATGTAGTGGCGGACTACCATCCTAGAGCTGGCTAGCGACAGTTCCAGAGCTCTTGACGCTACCCGGGACCTCCTGCAGGTTTTCCCCAGCACACAGGAGTTTATCAGTGGATTGGCCGTGGGCCCGATTTGCATGTTTTTGTATTGTGTGTCCACCGCTTGATGCCGGATGCATGCATGGGACCAGTCGTAGCATTCGGCTTTCAATTCTGCACGTCTATGTTCAGACGGCGTAGCGTTCTGATATGTCTGCACAGAGTTACGGCGAAAACAATGGTTTTGGGCCGGTTTTATGACAGATCTTGCACTGCCGCGTGCGACATCCGCCGTGCGCCGCGGGAGGTTCTTATGCCATGGACCTGTCATTTGTCATTTCTCTCTGCAAATGCTATTGAAGCATTACTGACACTTTGCCTTGTGTCTCCTAGCCAGACCCTTGCGGGTGTGTGCACTTGTGACTGGCGTCACCGTCTAACCAGGCATAGACGCCTAGTCAGCGGCTGTGTCGCTAGGAAGCTTCCATGCATCTTCTCATAAAGCTGGTGGGCTCTTGGGTCGTGATAAGTGGGACTCATCACATAGGAGGTTTTCATGTGGATGTGCGCACATGGGGGTTTTCCTCCACACATGCATTACCATTGTTGGGTTTTGTCTCTCCCCGTTCACTTGTCATCAGTTACAATTAGTTTGTGTATGGGCTTCGGGCCACTTCACAACATTAAGAGGAGAGTACCTGATGGTGTGAACTGATGGTGACTGCACTATTGTTTGTGTGGTGTCCCTATTACGTTTTGGTGACCTATTTCGAGTTATGGCTATAACTCTTTTCACCGGCTGTAACCCAGGCACTCGTTGGTTTGATTTGGTGCCTCGCGACGTTGTGTGGTCTTCACACCGACCCAGCATGCAAGGGAATATGCAAAGTGTTAGTGTGTGTGGCTTCCATCCATCACGACCGACGCCTATGGATTACCCATGTACCCACATTGGAGGAGAGCGTGACGACACGACACGCCTTCGGAGTGTCCCGAGAATTCTCTAGCACGTATGACAACGCCGGCAACACGCGGTCGATGCGTTCCGGTAGCCATGTGGGCTTGTCGGGAGCTAGGAGGGTTTTCTTGGTGGGTTGAGACCCGCGCACCCGGTGGACTATACCGGTGCGACGAGGAGACCCGGTGGCTGTACTAGCGTTTTTGATGTTCGGAAAATAGTGTGTGATGTCTGGACGATGATTCTGAGATTTTCTGGCACTGCTCCTATTTTCTCGGTGGTCGAGACCCGGGCACTCGGAGAGCTGTTCCGGTGCCTCAAGGAGACCACCGTTGTTTTTATCGTGGTGTACGCAGTGTGTTCTCCCCGCTGACTCGTTTGGGCTCAGCGGGGGTGACAGGGCCCGGTGCGGCTAGCTGCCGACGCCCCTACTTAAGCCCGCTAGGGACTCATTTGTATCGTCTCCTTGTTCTTTTATATTNCCACGTGGCACCACGCGTGCAGGAGTGTGAGGGAGCGCGAAATGACTACACGTGAATGCCACAGGGGCGATAAGCCACAAAAAGCAGCACTAGCGACTGCGGCAGTAACAGTAATAGCAGCAGCAGCGAAGCATCCGCGGCAGCTGCGGTGCCACGCAGCAGGAGCGATAGCGGCAGCGTAGCCGCTCAAAGCAATGCCAGCTGCAGCAGCGCATCAGCCGCTGCAGTAGCAGATTCAGCAGCAGTAGCATATAGCAGCACCACCAATAGCCAGTGCACTAGAGGCGGCAACAGCAGCAACGTGTAGCAGCGACGGCAACATCACGAGCGTGCAGCGGCAGCAGCAGCGGCGATAGTAGTAAGCAGCAGCGGCAGCAGCAGCAAGCAGTAGCAACAGCAGCGGCAGTAGCAACAAGCAGCACCAGCAAAAGCAGTAGCAATAGAAGCAACAGTAGTTGCAGAAACAATAGCAGCAACAGCAACCGCAGCAGCTGTACCTGCCACTGCAGCTGCTGTGGCCGCTGCGAGGAGGGCCTCGCAGCCCTCCTCTGAGGGAGGGGGCCTCTGAGGGGGCCCGTCGGCCTCGTTCGTCCCATTCCCTTCTTCTAGAGGGGGCCCTCGGAGGGCTCCATCGAGCCCCTCCAAGGGGCCCCTCGGAGGGGCCCGTCGGCCCCGTCGGCTCCGTCGGCTGACCGACAGAGGGGCCGACGGCTGAGAGGGGCGGACCCTTCTCCCCTGTTCCCTCCTCGCTCCCTCCTCCCCCCCCCCCACACTCGCTCGCTCACTTGCTAAGGGAGCGAGCGAGCGAGCGTGCACGGGAGGGAGGGCCGGACAAGCCGCACACCCCTCCCCCTCCTTATTTTCTCCGTTTGCCCACCTTAAGGGTAATCGAGAGAAGGCGGGGGCGAGTAACAGAAACTATGAAAAGGGTTACGCTTGGAAGCCCGTGGAAAATAGAAAAAAAAGGGGAGCGAGGGCTGAAGTTGAGCAGAGGAAAAAGGAAAAAAAAGGTGGAAGGTGAGGGTAAGAGAAAAAAAACCCAAAAGAGGGCCTGTGGGCAAGAGGAAAATGACAAAAAAAACTCCTTCAATCCTTGCCACCGACAACCGCAACCGCAACCTGTCCACCAACGGCTGGAACACTTGTAACTGTAGCAACGGTAGCAAGGATAAGAGCTTCCGTAGCAACAACGGCGGTGACGGTGGAGTGTCGACGACTACATAGTGCGGCGGCTGTGCCAACGCTTGCAGTTTCTCTTTCTCAGCCGACAGCGGACTGTCCTCAGCGGTGACTTCTTTCTCAAGATGCGTCCTAGACTGGCATCTTCCTTGGGCCCGTGGATTGGTGCGTGCACTTCACTCCGTAGAGTGATGACGGATTCGAGTCTTTCCATCTCGAGGGCTGGGCCGTCTACCGCTTGGAGCAGCACCCACACCTGCATCCACCACCCCTTCTCGTCTTGGAGCGGTCTTCGCTCTATTAGTGGCAGCAGCATTACTAGCCACAGTTTGTCAGACTCTAGTCTCCGGGTGTGCTGTGGTAGTGTAGCTCGTCCTGTCTGGTCACGTTTGCTGACCCAGATGCCGTGACCTCCAGGAGTGGCTGTACCTATTGGCCTCATTCTCCCCCGTGGCTTGGTGTTTACCTCCTGGAGTAGGTGCCCTCGATACCTATCCATCGTCCAGTGCATGAGATGAGTGTGAGAACATCTGAGCAGGCGCCTTGCACATTCGCCGGTTACTACTGTGGTGATGGACGCCATGGTTGGCAGCGCTGTTGGATGCACCCTCCCGGCTAGCATCCACCCTGGCCACAACCTCGTCCGAGCCTGCGTCCTCCATCGCATGCGGATCTACCAGCATTGGTAGATCCCCTAGATGGACCTCTGGCGAGCATGTTCGTCGAGATCTATGGCCTGCAGTAGATGGTGCAGCGGCTTTGTGACTTCTTCGTCACTGAGCGTGCTTCTACTACTCGTTTTGGAGGGCCTCTTTGACCAAATCTCCTTCATCCTCTCGTTCTTTCTCATTTGATTGTGTCCTTTAAGCTTCACCTGTTGGTGTGTCCCAGGGTGCCACCATTCTCTTGATACTCCACTCTCCTGCGACCACGACTCCACCTCGTAATGACACGTCTTCATACAATCGTTCCAGTCGTTTGTCCCCTTGACGACGGCGTCAGCGTTCCGCAAGCCGTGCTCGCGCCGATTTGGATACATCCTCCACCTCTTTGGCTTCCGTTGCTGTACTAGTCGAGGGGGAGCGTGGTCACCGCGCATTGCCTGTTGTGACCATAGCGACAGGATCCGCACTCGTGCCGGACCGTTGTGCCCGAGCGTCAGCTCAGGCACACTGAGATCAAACGGTGACAGCACATGGCGTGGAGTCTTATCCTGACATGGCGTACATGGTACAGACTTGCCTTTCATTGTCCGGCCTAGATCCAAATCTTCCACAGCAGCAGGTGACATCAGGAGGAGTACATATATGATGTCTGTGGAGGGTGCCACTCGTGGCTCCGACCGGTGGAGGCCCGGCAGTGGCACATGAGTCCCGTACAGACCGGGATGCGTCTACTGGACTTTTGGGGGAGAGAGTGCAGACAACTCACACCCGTTCGGCGGGTGTTGGAGTACTTGGGACATGCATGTCATTGAGGTCGACATCTACGCTAGGGTAGTAGCCGGACATTCTGCAACAGCAGGTTGCATCAGGAGGAGTGCAGGTCTCGCGTGCCTTGGCGGTGCCACTCGCGACTCCGATCAGTAGCGATCTGGCGGTGGCACAAGAGTATCTTGTGGATCGGGATGTCCCATACGGATGTCCGTGGGGGTTGGCGCACGGGACTCACACCAGCCTGACAGCGGTCGTAGTGCATGAGCAGAGTTGGCCGGCTGGTCTTTCAGAGGTTGAGACATTCTTGAGAGCAGTAGTTCTGAGAGATGTCGCTGGGACATATGCTGTAGTAGACACA